>JAYEVD010000237.1:0-294467 GCA_036346405.1 Phyllostachys edulis
GCTTGTGCTCTAGAAAGACAATCCATTGGGACAAGATGTTACCTTATGCAGAATTTTCCAATAATAACAACTACTGTTTAGTCTCCAAATGTCCCCATTTGAAGCTATTTATGGAGAAAGTGTAGAACTCCCTTGTAATCGACAGATCCGTGAAGGCCAAGTTCTTGGTCCTGACCTACTAAAAGAAGCCAAGATCAAGTAAGGTCAATAAGGGAGAAGCTAAGGACCGCTCAAACCCGCAAGAAGAGAGCTACGCAGATGTTAGACGCTTCTGGACCTAGCTTTTGTTCTAGGAGACCAAGTCTACCTCAAAGTGTCACCTCTCAAGGGTATGCAAATGTTCAGAAAGTTAGTGGGAAACTTGCCCCAAGATTTATTGGACCCTTTCCAGCCCTTGCTCAAGGGGTGAAGTGGCCTACAAGTTGACCTCCCTCCTCACCTCATGGAGTCCACAATGTGTTCCATGTTTCACGCTTGAAGAAGTGCTTATGATCGCCAGAGGACCAGATGCCTTAGAAGTGTGGACTCCAAGAAGACCTCACTTACAGAGAGCACCCCATCAAGATTTTGGACGACGAGAGAGTTACAAGGAACAAGACCACCAAGTCAGGCAAGGTGTAATGGAGCAACCACTCTAAAGCCGAGGCAACTTGGGAACGAGAAGAGGACCTCAAGAAGGAGTTCCCCACTTGTTCCCTTAGCTCACCAATCTCGGGTCGAGATTCCCTTAAGGGGTGAAGGTTTGTAACGCCCCGCTTTTTAAGTCCTTGCCAAGTTTTCAAAATAAAAGTAACCATTTGGCTTTATTGAGAATCCAAAGCTTAACCTCGAGATTTTGAACTGAGAGTTCAATTGGAATTAATCAAACCTTAACTAAGTCGTTGTTGGTGTTCCTTGTCGGGTTGTGGCTCTCACTGTGTCTTTGCCGCTCGGGTTGTCAGGTCTCCGGCCTCTCTCAGGTGCCCCCGGTTCGCCTCTTCTCTCTCTCTTAACTTCCTTTGTTGGTTTGAATCTCTTTGAGATCCGCACCTCTTTCACCTCCCTCTGCTCGAACCTCTCCTTACTTGGGGTTTTCTGCCAAGGACCCACTGGTTTGTGTTTCAAACCTCTTCGTTCTCCCAAGCCACGCTTGGCTTTGCTTTTTGGACCTCGTGGACCTCTCCACGCCTCTTGAACCCTCGAGTTCTCTTGGGCGCCCAGAGCCTCTCCGACCTCCTGCAGCCCCTTTGGACCCTCCTAGACCTCCTCGTGGCTATTTAGACCTCCCTTGTGTCCAAACAGACCTCCCTCTCGTCCTCGCTGACTTTTCTGGTCCCTGACCTCCCTTGTTGAGATCTAGCCGCAGACCTCCCCTTGTTGAGATCTAGCCGCCGACCTCCCTTGTTAGATCTCGCCATTAGGACCTCCTCTCTGGAGATCTTAGCCGCCCTGTGTCCTCCTCTTTGAGATCTTGACCACTAGATCTCCCTTTTGGAGATCTACTCGTCAGACCTCCCCGCCTTTGATCTCGGACTGCTGAGGTCCTCGCTTTTGAGATCTTGACCACTAGATCTCCCTTTGGAGATCTACTGTCAGACCTCCTCGCCTTTGATCTCGACCGCTGAAGTCCTCCCTTGAAATCTTGACCCTTAGACCTCCCCCGTGCAGATCCGAGTGTCAGACCTTCTCTTAAGGCCCTGGACCTCCCGCCCAGACCTCCTCTCGAAAGTGTCTTGGACCTCTTGCCCAGACCTCGCAGGGTCTTTGGCGGAATGACCTTTATGGTGGGCCACCCTTTGACCAAGGGTGCACCTTTTTGATCGGCCCCACTTGTCGCCCCTCTTCACCTTGCAATTATTGCTCGCCAGACTCGGCGATTTAATAGGTGTCGGGTCACATTAAATGCAAGTCACATCCGAGGTACTTTATTTCAATTTTTTGGGCAAGCCCCGCCTGTAGTCCCGACACAACACGCCTCGGTTTTCCTTGTGGTGCACTCCACCAACTCGTCAGATAGCCCGGGAGGGCGTGACTTTGTAATCTTTTTGCTCATTTCTTCCTCCCCGCCACTTGCCGCTTCTTCCTTGTGCAAGACTTTTCCCATGAGCTCTTTGAGGTCGTGTTAAGCCTCTTGGTTTCTTTTTGGCTGAGTTGGTTTGAGTTCCTTTTTGGTTCTTTTTTGAAGTTCTCTGCTTAGTGTGGTTTTTGCTTATTTGGTTTTCTTTAAGTAACGGTAGATCACGAAGTTCGAGGAGATCTTGGACCCAGCTTTGCCGCAGAAGGCTCTCCACCGCTTGACCAAGGCAAGCCATGATCCCTTTTGATCATCTTGAACCAAGTTTCATAAATGTATTTCAGCTTTTACTTTATCATGCATGGCTATGTTTATATGAAAATGGTTTGGGCTGTAGTTACTTGCCTACTTGTCGTTATGCCTCCTTCATACCTTGTCTCCATCATGTTGCCATGTTCACCTTGTGAGCCTTAGGGTGATAGTTTAGTTGGTGTTCTTTGTTACTTGCCAACATGGGGGCCGAGGTTTATATAGCTTTGCTTAGATAACTCGCTTTGACGATCATGCCCCATCTCTAATAATCCTCGACTAATAAATATGAAATGTGTGGTTGGTGCACTGTTGAGTAGCTATGGTGTGATGCCTAAGTCAGATTGACTATGGTGTGAGACCACTTGGTTAAACTTGTGTGCCGTGATCTGGGTGGTCTTTTGGCATGGGTTAATACAATGGTTTTGCTGAGGCAAGAAGGCAGGAGTGAGTAGTGGGTGCTATGCACACTTGGTTGTGGATATCTTGCCTTAGCCCCATTAAGGACTTAACTTTGTGTCTCATTGAACTGGCCAAACAAAGGCAACCACAAGATCATTTTATGGGAATGGTCTGGGCTGAATAATTAGCAATGGGTTGGCTTGGGGCTGTTGTGGTTGAGCGGTGATTCGTTGGCAAGAGGGGCACTTACAACCCTCGCTGGACTTCTAGACCACGTGAGGGATTATAAACCTTAGCGGGCAGCCCGAGTCGGGCTCAAAGCTTTGTAAAGGCCTTGCAAGGCTTTCTAGACCGCCACCTTAGGAAGTGAGCAAGGGTGACCGAACCCGCCCCGCTAGAGAGATCGTGGATTGTGGGTAAAGTTGTACACCTCTCAGAGAGTAAAGATCTATTCAATAGCCAAGTCCTTGGTCATGGACATGCTCAGTGAAATGGTGCAAGGGGTAGTAGTTTGAAAAGTTTGTGTCACTGGGCACTACAGCGAGATGCCTTGGCTTTGCCTCGAAGAGACCTTGGCCGCTCCAGAGGGGTCAAGGTTGGCTCGTAGTGGCCTGTGGACCTGCCTGACCTCTGAATGGGTGTTCGAGGGTTTTGGGTGAGGACTCGCCACCGTGTGACTGCACCTCCCCATTTTTTGTTAGGCCGTGAGTTGGTGCTCACTCCACCTTTTTAAACATCAAAAGTATTATGTATTATGGTTTTACCTTGTCGCTTTCAATCTATTGCTATGTTATTGTTCAACTCGCTTTTGCAAACTAACCATACACTCTCCATTGGTAAGTCCTTGCATGAATATTATTGCATCTTTGCTCGCGGACTTGCCGAGTACATTCCAAGTACTCATGGCTTAAGCCCCGTGTCAAAGCAGATTATGAGGATGATCAAGTGCGTGGCAGTGCACTCTTCGAGGAGGAGTTCTTCGACGACTAAGTCGCTTAGGACGCCCTCCACCCGACAAACTGTGGTGCTTGTTGGATGGCTTTTGTGGGTTTTGGTGTTCGAGCCCCAGAGCCCTTGTTGCCTGTAAGTCCTCGTTGGTTTTGTAAGCCCTCAAGCGCACTGCTTGTTAACAAGCTTGACCATAAGGTCCTATTATATAAAGTTTATTTTGCCTCGCTTCACCTTTGTTTGACCTCGTGGTTATGGTATTGGCTTGTGTTTTTGTGGGAGCTAGCTCATGTCCCGGGACTAGCTCAGATGCACAGGGCAGACCACTGTGAGGTCCCACGATCTAGCTCGGGAGGTCCCGCCGACCTCTCTTGGTGATGTGCCCGAGGTGCTACGAAAGTGGAGGCCACGACCTCCAGAGGTCCTCAAGACCTCCCGGGAGGTCAGGCATGACTAAGACCTCCAGAGGTCCAGAAGACCTCCCGGGAGGTCCCGCACCTCCTCGGTAAAGCTCCACGCGTGCTACCACTTCTTTCCGTGGTGACCAGAGCGAAAAAAAGGGTCCTCCTGACCTCTTGCAGACATCACAAGGTGGGTCGTCACTTGGTATCGAGCCTAGGTCGGTCAGAGGACGGGTCAGAGGTAGAAAGGTCGTTTTAGTTTCGATTCAAAGTTATTTTCAAAAAGTAAATCAACTTAAAACCTGCTTTGGTAGTTCTTTCCTTGTGCCGGTTCTATGTCGCCTTATCTTGTCTAAATCTTTTTCGCCTCGTTTCTACTCTCATCTTAACTCCTTAGTTCCATTATCTTATCTCTCATTGAACCTTGATTTTGAATCTAATTTGACCCCCTTGCCTTTATAACTTCTATAGGGCCGATCAGAGAAAGGGTAGGATTAGGTCCTATTCTCGAGTCTCGCTTAGCTTGGGTCTTGTAGACTGCTTTGTGGTTGTCAGCCTCTTTTGGCCTCCTCTGCCTTTTGGTTCTCTCTTAGGGTTTAACCTAGTCACCCCTAATAGATGCCCTATCCTTTATCTCTTTGTTCTCTTACCCTTTATGCTTTCTCTTACCTATTAACCTTTAGAGTTTTGTCCAGATGGTGTGACTCTAGCAGTCCACAAGTCGCAGGAGCCCCTGCATCAGCTTGCCTCCACCCTCCTCCTCCTGTGTGGCAAAGAATGCACTCTGGTTTTGGCGCTTCATGGCAAGACAGCTCGATGATGAGCTCTATGATGCATTATGAACCAGATTATGGCTCAACAAAGCCTGCATCACCAATGCTTTACTTGCCATGATGAGTCGTAATAGTCGACTACAAGAAGCCACCACCTCCACCCCCACCACCATCAATCAAGGCCGCTGAATTCATGAAGACACGCCACTACATTTTCCAGCTCCCCGAGCCCTTAGATGCCGATGATTGGCCGAGATCAACAGAGAAGAAGCCGGATATTGCTCGCTAGAAGACAGGAGAAGGTTTTGTTTGCCTCACATCAACCGGCAGACTCGCACTGAGTGGTGGGACACATTTTGTGCCTCACATGTCAACCCCAGAGGATCACTTGGGCAGACTGCACTGCCATTATTCGCATGTCTCGGCGGGAAGGTAGAGATGAAGAAGGAAGAGTTTAGAGAGCCAAGCAAGGCAAGATGTCGCTGAGCGAGTATCTCACAAAGTTCACCCAATTGTCACGTTATGCTCGTGGAAGATGTGGCTACAGATGATGCACGGCAAGCGCTTTTAAGCGAGGCCTTCATCCCAGCTTAAAAGTCTGCTAGGGCAACGATTATCCCGATTTCCAAAGATTTGGTGAACAAAGCAATGCTCATTGAGGAATCCAGAGAGAACTCTCTCGAGTCCTTCAAGAGAAAGGTGCCACCTCCAAAGGCTCAAAGAAAGACCTCCCCACAGGTCAAGACGCTTTGTAATACTCAATCCAAGCGCCAAGGACCTCCCAGACCTCTCATTAAGACCTCCCGCCCAATGCTTCAAAATTTCACAAGATCATCGGCAAAGACTAAGTCAACCCCAAATGACCTCCACGCTAGCTGGGATCAATTGCTTAAGTGTCACCAAGGGCATTTCGCCAATCAATGCCCCTCAAGACAGAGCAAGCAAGAAAGACCTCTACTTCAGACCTCCTTGGCCAAGACCTCTCAAGCAACAGGACCTCCTCCTCGCCGTAACCTCCTGCACATTTGAAGGGGCCGTGAACCATGTGGCAAAGGAAGAAGCACGACCTCCTCACACGTGGTACTAGGTATGTTCCTAGTAAATTCAAGGTCACCGCAGCTTTGTTTGACTCGAGCTTCCCATTCGCTTATTTCTCGTAGTTTTGCCGCAAAGCACCGCTGAAGTTGTTGCTTTAAGTCTACCTTGTTGGTTCAACTCCCTGCCGTAACTAAGCACGAACAGTGGTTGCCCACAAGTGAAAATGGTCATAGAAGGAGTAGAATTTCTAGCCAACCTTATCCTTCTCGACACCAGTCCCTAGATGTGATCTTGGGCATGGATCGCTAGCTAACCACCATGCCATGTTGGATTGTTGTGGCAAAAGTATCTCTTTGACCAGCCCTAGTGGTGCCATCGTGAAGTTTTCGCCACCTCGAGAAGCTCCAAGGAGCCCTATCTTGCAGCCGCCAAGTTCAAGTTTTGAAGGATGTCCTCATGTTAAAGAATTTGTGGATGTGTTCCTCGATGAGCTCCTGTGAATGCCCCTGCACAGAGACCTTGAGTTTGTCATTAACCTTGTCCCAGGGACCTCCCCCATCTCCAAAAGGCCCTACAGATTGCATGTTGATGGTCATGTGGAGTTAAAGAAAGCTTGGAAGACTTGCAGAGCAAGGGTTTTATTAGACCTAGCTCCTCACCTTGGGGAGCCCCAAAGGATTTTTGTGCCTAAAAAGGATGGTACTCAAAGGATGTGTGTGGACTATAGAGCTATCAATGATGTCACCATCAAGAACAAGTATCCTTTCCCAAGAATCGATGATTTGTTTGATCAATTGAAGGAGTCATTGTGTTCTCCAAGATAGATTTGAGAATGTGATATCACCAACTCAAAATTCAAAGGAAGACATCCCTAAGACAGCTTTTTTCAACTAGATATGGGTTATTTGAATTCACCGTCATGTCTTTTGGGCTGACCAATGCCCCTGCCTATTTCATGAATTTGATGAACCGAGTGTTCATGGACTACCTAGACAAGTTTGTCATTGTCTTTATTGATGACATTCTAGTGTATTCCAAAAGTGAAGAGGAGCATGCAAGTCATCTCTTTTCGGTTTTGGAAAGGCTGAGAGCTCATCAGCTCTTTGCCAAATTTAGTAAGTGTGAGTTTTGGCTAAAAGAAGTGGTCTTTTTGGGGCATGTTTTGTCAAAAGAAGGAGTGTCTCACAACCCTAGTAAGGTTCAAGATGTGCTTAATTGGGAACCTCCTAGATCTCTGGCCTCAAGTTCAAGTTTTGGCATGGCCTACATTACGTAAGGTTTATTGAAGGTTTCTCCCGGATTGCAAAACCTCTCACTCACCGTTAAAGAAAGAAAAGAAGTTCCTTTGGACCTCGACAGAGCAGAGCTTCCAAGAGCTCAAGAGAAAGTTGACCTCTCGCCCAGCTTTTGGTTCTTCCAGATGTCGAAAGATTTCAAGTTTATTGTGATGCATCAAAGCAAGGACTTGGCTGTGTGCTAATGCAGATGTAAGAGTGGTAGCTTATGCTTCAAGACAGCTTGAAGCCTCATGAAGCAAACTACCCTACTATGACCTAGAGTTAGCTACTGTGGTTCACGCCTTAAAGATTTGGCGCCATTACCTCATAGGTAATAGGTGTGAAATCTATACTGACCACAAAAGCCTAAAGTATATCTTTACTCAAGCAGATCTGAATTTAAGGTAGAGAAGGTGGCTAGAGCTTATTAAGGACTACAATGTGGGAATTCATTACCACCCAGGCAAGGCCAACGTGGTGGCAGATGCCTTGAGCAGGAAAATTTATGCTAATACTTTGATGATCAAGGAGAGCCAACCTACTTTGTATGAAGAATTCTTGAAGCTTAGACTTGAATTAGTTGAAGAGGGATTCTTAGCAGCACTTGAAGTGCAACCCACATTGCAAAAACAGATCAAGGCAGCCCAAGAGGGAGATGCTAAAGTCCAAGAAATCAAGGCCAACATACGAGAAGGGAAGGTCGAAAGTTTTCTATAGATCGACCTAGGTGCGGTCTGGTTTGATAAGAGGCTCTGGTGCCCAATAACACAGAGCTCAAGGAGTAATACTTAAAGAAGCACATGAGACATTGTATTCTATACACCCAGAGCTACAAAAATGTACCAAGACATCAAGGAATTGTACTGGTGGTCAAGATGAAGAGAGAAATAGCAGATTTTGTGGCCAAATGTGACACTTGCCAAAGAAGTTAAGGCAAAGGCACCAAAGACCGAGGACTTTTAGTGCCTTTACCCATACCCGAGTGGAAATGGGAAGAGGTCGGATGGACTTCATAATTGGTTTACCCTGCACTCCAAGCTGGTTTTGATTCTATTTGGGTCATTGTGGATAGATTGACAAAATGGCTCACTTCATTCTCGTGAAGACTACCTATTCTCGAGACAAACCGCCAAATTTACATGGCAAAGGTTGTATGCTTGCATGGTGTTCCAAAGAAGATAGTTTCGGATAGAGGATCTCGCCACCTCCAAATTTTGGCAAAAGCTACATGATGCCTTGGGCACCGACCTCAACTTTAGTACAAAGATATCACCCACAAACGGATGGCCAAACGAGAGAGTTAATCAAGTCCTTGAGGACATGCCGAGAGCTTGTGCTCTAGAAAGACAATCCAGCTTGGGACAAGATGTTACCTTATGCAGAATTTTCCTATAATAACAGCCTACTGTTTAGTCTCCAAATGTCCCCATTTGAAGCTATTTATGGGAGAAAGTGTAGAACTCCCTTGTAATCGACAGACCGGTGAAGGCAAGTTCTTGGCCCGACCTACTAAAAGAAGTCAAGATCAAGTAAGGTCAATAAGGGAGAAGCTAAGGACCGCTCAAACCCGAAAAGAGCTACGAGATGTTAGACGCCGAGACCTAGCTTTTGTTCCAGAGACCAAGTCTACCTCAAAGTGTCACCTCTCAAGGGTATGCAATGTTCAGAGTTAGTGGAAACTTGCCCCAAGATTTATTGGACCCTTTCCAGCCCTGTTCAAGGGGTGAAGTGGCCTACAAGTTGGACCTCCTCCTCACTCACCGAGTCCACAATGTGTTCCATGTTTCACAGCTTGAAGAAGTGCTTATGATCGCCAGAGGACCAGATGCCTTTAGAAGTCAGGACCTCCAAGAAGACCTCACTTACAGAGAGCACCTCAGGAGACTTCGACATTTATTAGGCTCATAATACTTAGTCATCCAATTGACCCTAGTATTATCAACCAAATAAACTCTGCCTCTAGAGATGTATACTCCCTGTAATGCAAGATACATACCTCACAACAAAAGAATATATCAATTCCATACAACACATAGAACATAAGCAACAAACCGTGGTTAATATTAATATGGAATAGCTACTACAAAAGAGGGCCCTTAGGCCAAATAGCAATAAGTTACAAGAATACACAATGAAGCAAAAGTGCCATAAAGATGGCTATAACACAAAGCCAATCAAGTGCTCTTAACCCCTAGGCATCTCGACTGCACCGCCAAGCTAGTCGTCAAGAAACAAGAACACGTGGCACGTAAGTAAGGCTCTTGGAGCTCACCTCCGCCCTCTCGCAACAAATTTGTTAAGAAGCAAATGAGTACAATAACTTGTTTATTGTACTCGCAAGATCGACGTAAGATAATGTAACTATAATTTAGCTACATGCAAGCTTTAATTAGTGGATGGAGCTTTGGACTTACATTTTAGCACAAAGCAAGTTTCATTCGCAATAACATAATAGATTGAAGGCAATTTGATAAAGCATTTTTAATTGTTGAAATACAACGCGATAATAACATAATAACAACAACAAGAACAACCTCGAGGTGACTAACCCTTAGTCACCACAACAATAGCATGAACTCCTGCTCATACCAACCCATCAAGTTTTAATTAAAAGGTTGAGACTAGTCTTGAACGACCTTACCAAGCATGTCCATAACCTAGGACGAGGCTATTCAATAGTTTTATCCTCCTAGGGTGTACCAATGTACCCACACGCCGCATCGCTTTTCCTTTAGGCACACGACCTTTGGTGTGCCGCACGGCTAAGTCCTACGAGACATTTCCAATGGACGATGCTAATTACGAGCCAAGAACTCCACGGGACAAGACACATTAGACAGCCTAACCGGTCCGCCAATGCTCCTCCCAACACACACACACACGATTTTATTAAAACATACCCACCAACCAGCTCATAATTAACACCTCCCAAAGTACTTAGTCAAGAGAGGTCCCATATCCCCTCGTGGTTAGCACGCAAAAGCGCTTGGCTTAGTGACTCAAGTACTCGGTCCTTAGGGACCCCGCATACCACCACATTCCAAGAACCGCACCACCCATCCAATATGCCCAAGTCTAAATCGACATTTTATTTTCAGTTTTTGATTTTACAATTAATCAAAGCACAAGTGCTGGACATATAGGAGGAATAATTATACTTGGTGATCAAGACCATCGACTATGTCGATGATCGCCCATTACTACCGATAGCTAAGCATGTCTAAGCGTTTAAACGCAACTACTAAGTGATAAGAGCTCATCCAACGAGCTCAAACGACAGCTAATAACCTAGGCTCATTGGTAGTAGAGGATAACAATTCCTACAGATTATGCAACTATAGGAAAGCTAGCGACATTTAACACAAAGTAGCATGCATACATAGAAGTAAAACAAAGTAGTAAGCTTTAAAGTAATGGGACAATGATGGAAATGGTCAAACTGCTTGCCTTGCTGCTGGTCACTTTGTTATGGAGGGTCGCTTATGGATCACCACAAATGTCGAAACCTAACGGAAAAACGATAAAGAACCGATAAGAACGATTTAAAAACAACAAGACAGCACAGCAAACGAACTCCAAATTCTCTGAAATTTCTACAGCAGTAAGAGGGTGATTTTAGGAATTTAGCAACAAGAACCAATGGATTTGGATTCTTAATGCAAAAGTTATGAGCAAAACAATTCTGCTCAGCCCCTGAAAATACCAAACTGCACTATTCACTAATTTAATTATGAGGCAACAATTTCTAGAAAAGTGTTGAGGCTGAGATTTTTACTGTGAAACCAGCACCTCATGAGATGAATAACACAATTGAGTTCATCCCATTTGGAGCTATATTGCACTTTCTATAATTTTTCAAAACAAGAACTTGAACAAAATTATAATGCACAAGTCCTTATTTCTATAACAGCAATATGCTCAAATCTAATTTTTACAGTGAGTTCATTAATAGAGGAAGCTAACAAAGTTGGTCTCATTCAAAAATAACCTACAGAACATTAGTTATGGGTTTTACAAGTTAAACCTAAATTTTGAGTGTATTATCCAAAAGGGAGTACTAAAACCTATGGCAAAACTGTGCTCTGGAGCTGAACTCAACTTACAACCATTTTTGGATTAAAGTCAAGTTTAAGACAGAGCTAACACAATTTGAATGACCTCAAAAGGATTTAAAATGAAAAAGATATGAAATTCTAAAGTCTACCTCATTTCAGCTCATACTTAAGAATTTACCGACCTTCCTAACATTCACAAAGACATGGGAGGTCGTGGAGCCACAGATCTCAGATCTAACGGCTCTGCACCTCCCAGAGAACAACACACATGCACATGGGAGGTCCAGAGGTCTCGACCTCCTAACCACGCACATGCGCGAGGTGAGGGGAGGTCATGGCCAGAGATGGAAGATCTAACTGACCACAACATGGAAGGGAGGTCCTAATGCACAGATTAAAAGGGAGGTCCTCAACGGTGAGATGACCTCGAGGAGGTCCCTGAGGAGGTCTCAACGCCGCTGCACTTCCGTGGAGGTCTCGACGGCTAAGATTGCGCCAAGGAGGTCTTGACGCCCAGATCTCCTTGGAGGAGGTCCGATGTCCAGATCCAATACAGAATTAGCGCACGACACGCACGCTTATGGACAAGAGATTAAATGCGCCGCGGACCACGAGGAGGTCTCGCTGGAGGACTTAATGGCGCGCAAGAATGGTGGATTTAAGATGCTTAAGACACACCAAATGAATTCAATGATGGGAGCAATGATAAGCGATTAACTCTCGGTGGATCTTTTGTCCTAAAACGACAACGACGCCGTTGCTAAGGTCCGACAAAACCCGTGTTCAAAATATTTGGTTTCGCCGCGATGTAGACCTCGCCGGCGAGATCCAATGGTACCGCGGTTCGCAATAACCACGCTGCACTCCAACGGACCTTCTCTCAACGCAATGACGGCCTTGAACGCCAAGGAGCCGGAGAGGACAGAGGTGACCAAGACGGCAAAACCGAAAAGCAAAAATGAGCTCCGCGACAAACAAGCTTATGCTAAACTAAAGCTCCGCGAGATCATTCATAAGGGTGCCAAGATCTAAAGGACTAACAGGGCTTACCCGATGGTCCTAAGGTGCCGGGAGGTCGTGGAGGTGGTGGCCTGAGTTGGGGAAGACAGGGGCTCCACTACCAAAGCTCCAGCTTCAAGCCCGACTTTGTCCTCCTCCTCAAAAGCGCCCAAACAAACTAAGTTAGGGTTAACTTCCAGAGGTTTGGGGAGCACAAAATGAACGAGGGTGGAAGAGGGAGCCATCGAACCCTTGAGCTACCGAGATGCTCCAAGGACATCAACAATGGCACCACTAGTGAGGTGAGGAGTGTTAGTGGAGGAGGAGTTCACCACGCACAAAGTGCAAGGCCGAGGTCAATTAGGTGCAAAGGAAGCCAAGGAGGCTTCCAAGGGTACTTTTATAACCTGATTGAAGGTGATGAGTCAGCTAAGCTCCATGGTGAGCTTAGCCCACTGGCCGGTCCATGAGGTGGACAAGACATGGGGCCGACAGGGGCAGGCCTGCTTGACCTCGAGAGGCTAAAAGTCGACCAGATTAAATGCGGTCAAGAAGAGTCATGAAGTGTACCCCAAGGTCGACACGCAATAAATGCATCGCCGAGCTTGCCCGCGCCAGAGGAAGGAGAAGAACAGGGAGGTTTTAGTGGCCGCTGGATAAGACCCGGAGAGGTCCTAGCCATCGGATGAGAGTTTTGAACCGTTAAGCTTTTAAGTGGCCGGGAGGAGGTCCCACCACACGATCAAGGGCGAGGAGGTCGTGGCCCTCCATTTCCTTAACGTGAAAATGCACGTGAGGAAATGGACAGAGGTCCAAAGCGCTGATCTCCATCCAACTGCGGACCTCCGCTTGGGACTTAACTGCACGCCAACATAAGAGATCGAGGGGAGGTCATGGCCTTGGATGCAAATCCAGGGCATGGACCTCATCAAGGTGGGAGGACCTTGCTGTAATATTTTTCGAGGAGGTCGTGGGTTTTGGATGTAATCCAACGGCCACGACCTCAAGTGAGTACAAAGGAGGTCCGACAGCTTAGATTGGGAGGAGGAGGTCGTGACCATGGATTTTTGATCCAATGGTCTGGACCTCACGAGGTGGGATGTGGACTTGCTTAGTTTAACAAAGGAGGGAGGTCAGGTCATGGATCTTGAATCCAAGGGCCAAGACCTCACATAGGTGGGATGACCTCGCCGCGATGGCTTACAAAGACGAGGAGGTCCTTTGAGGTTTAACACACGTGGGAGGTCGTGGCCGTGATCTTGATCCAATGGCTATGACTCGATGAGGTGGGAGGTTCGACGCCCACGCTGACCCGAGGAGGTCCACGAGGTCAAGAGGACCTCGAATGGGGAGGTCCCGGGGCCTTGTTGAGGGGAGGTCGTGGCGCTGGATTGGATCCAACGGCCACGACCTCATCAAGGTGGGAAAGGAGGTCGATGGGGTTGGCTGACCAGTTTGAACATGGCTAGCCCAAGGAACAAAGGGTGGTTTTAAATTTTGTTTCTACAGCTGAGACTTTGCCAAATTGTTTGGGCTAGCAAATGGACTCCACATTTGATGAAATTTTAACTTGAGCTAGCTGACAACATGATTAACCTTACATAAATTTTCCAGAGGTTATTATGCCATGCATTTTTCTCAGGAATTTCATTAAGGTTGTTCAATGATTCATTTTACCTCCAAAAATTATCAAACTAGTTTTACAACTTGTGATATTTTTCAGAGGGGTCCCACCTCAGTTTTAGGACCAAGGAAGATACTTTCCAATTGTTTGGCACAAGATTTGAGAGAATTGGAAAATGAATTTGACTTTTGGTCAACAAGAGCTTTGTGTTCTTGGTTTACACAACTCTTGGACAAGAATTACATGAGATTGTAAGGGTTTTCAAGTTGTGAGAAAAAGTTTTAATTTCTACACATATAATTATACTTGAATAACCCTGATTATACATTTGGGATGTTACAACCCCATCAAGATTTTGGACGTATCAGAGAGAGTTACAAGGAACAAGACCACCAAGCTGCAAGGTGCAATGGAGCAACCACTCTAAAGTCGAGGCAACTTGGGAACGAGAAGAGGACCTCAAGAAGGAGTTCCCCACTTGTTCCCTAGTTTCACCGAATCTCGGTCGAGATTCCTTAAGGGGTGAAGGTTTGTAACGCCCCGCTTTTTTTAAGTCCTTGCCAAGTTTTCAAAATAAAAGTAACCATTTGGCTTTATTGAGAATCCAAAGCTTAACCCGAGATTTTGAAACTGAGAGTTCAATTGAATTAATCAAACCTTAACTAAGTCGTTGTTGGTGTTCCTTGTCGGGTTGTGGCTCTCTGTGTCTTTGCCGCTCGGGTTGTCAGGTTCCGGCCTCTGGTGCCCCGGGTTCGCTCTTTCTCTCTCTTAACTTCCTTTGTTGGTTTGAATCTCTTTGAGATCCGCACCTCTTTCACCTCCCTCTGCTCAACCTCTCCCTTGCTTGGGGTTTTCCTATCAAGGACCCAAATGGTTTGTGTTTTTAAACCTCTTCGTTCCCCCAAGCCACGCTTGGCTTTTGCTTTTGGACCTCGTGGACCTCCACGCCTCTTGAACCCCGAGTTCTCTTGGGCGCCCAGAGCCTCTCGACCTCCCAGAGCCCCTTTGGACCCTCCTAGACCTCCTCGTGGCTATTTGGACCTCCCTGTGTCCAAACAGACCTCCCTCCGTCTCGCCGACTTTTTTGTGTCCCTGACCTCCCTTGTTGAGATCTAGCCGCCGACCTCCCTTGTTGAGATCTAGCCGCCGACCTCCCTTGTTAGGATCTCGCCATTAGGACCTCCTCTGGAGATCTTAGCCGTCTGTGTCCTCCTCTTTGAGATCTTGACCACTAGATCTCCCTTTGAGATCTACTCGTCAGACCTCCCCGCCCCTTTGATCTGGACCGCTGAGGTCCTCCCTTGAGATCTTGACCACTAGATCTCCCTTTGAGATCTACTGCCAGACCTCCCCGCCCCTTTGATCCGGACTGCTGAAGTCCTCCCCCTTGAAATCTTGACCCTTAGACCTCCCCGTGCAGATCCGAGTGTCGATTCCTCTTGCGCCCTGACCTCCTGCCCAGACCTCCTCTCGAAAGTGTCTTGGACCTCTTGCCCAGACCTCGAAGGGTCTTTATGAATGACCTTTTGCGGGGGGCCACTCTTTGACCAAGGTGCACTTTTTGATCGCCCCACTTGTCACCCTCTTCACCTTGCAATTATTGCTCGCCAGACCAGGCGATTTAATAGGTGTCGGTCACATTAAATGCAAGTCACATCTCGAGGTACTTTATTTCAATTTTTTGGGCAAGCCCCGCCTGTAGTCCCGACACAACACGCCTCGGTTTTCTTGTGGTGCACTCCACCAACTCTGGTCAGATAGCCCGGGAGGGCGGTGACTTTGTAATCTTTTGCTCATTTCTTCCTCCCCGCCACTTCGCCGCTTCTTCCTTGTGCAAGACTTTTCCCATGAGCTCTTTGAGGCCGTGTTAAGCCTCTTGGTTTCTTTTTTGGCCGAGTTGGTTTGAGTTCCTTTTGGTTCTTTTTGAAGTTCTCTCGCTTAGTGTGGTTTTTGCTTATTTGGTTTTCATAACGGTAGATCACGAAGTTCGAGGAGATCTTGGACCCAGCTCTGTCAGCAGTAGGCTCTCCATCGCTTGACCAAGGCAAGCCACAGATCCCCTTTGATCATCTTGAACCAAGTTTCATAAATGTATTTCGGTTTTACTTTATCATGCATGGCTATGTTTATATGAAAATGGTTTGGGCAGTAGTTACTTGCCTACTTGTCGTTATGCCTCCTTCATACCTTGTCTCCATCATGTTGCCATGTTCACCTTGTGAGCCTTAGGGTGATAGTTTAGTTGGTGTTCTTGTTACTTGCCAACATGGGGGCCGAGGTTTATATAGCTTTGCTTAGATAACTCGCCTTGACGCATCATGCCCCATCTCTAATAATCCTCGACTAATAAATATGAAATGTGGTTGGTGCCATCATGGAGCGCCTATGGCAGATGCCTAAGTCAGATTGACTATGGTGTGAGACCACTTGGTTAAACTTGTGTGCCAGATCTGGGTGGTCTTTTGGCATGGGTTAATACAATGGTTTTGCCGAGGCAAGAAGGCAGGGAGTGAGTAGTGGTGCTATGCACACTTGGTTGTGGATGTCTTGCCTTAGCCCCATTAAGGACTTAACTTTGTGTCTCTTGAACTGGCCAAACAAAGGCAACCACAAGATCATTTTATGGGAATGGTCTGGGCTGAATAATTAGCAATGGGTTGGCTTGGGGCTGTTGTGGTTGAGCGTGTGATTCGCTGGCGCAAGAGGGGCATCCTATAACCTCATGGACTTCTAGACCACATGAGAGGATTATGAAACCTTAGGGCAGCCCGAGCCGGGCTCAAAGCTTTTAGAAGGCCTTGTCAAGGCTTTCTAGACTGCCACCTTAGGAAGTGAGCAAGGGTGACCGAACCCGCCCCGCTAGAGAGATCGTGGATTGTGGGTAAAGTTGTACACCTCTCAGAGAGTAAAGATCTATTCAATAGCCAAGTCCTTGGTCATGGACATGCTCAGGAAATGGTGCAAGGGGTAGTAGTTTGAAAAGTTTGTGTCATCTGGCACTACAATGAGATGCCTTGGCTTTGCCTCAAGAGACCTTGGCCGCCCAGAGGGGTCAAGGTTGGTTTCTGTAGTGGCCTGTGGACCTGCCTGACCTCCGAATGGGTGTTCGAGGGTTTTGGGTGAGGACCGCCACCGTGTGACTGACCTCCCCATTTTTTGGTTGTGACCGTGAGTTGGTGCTCACTCCACCTTTTTAAACATCAAAAGTATTATGTATTATGGTTTTACCTTGTCGCTTTCAATCTATTGCTATGTTATTGTTCAAATCGCTTTGCTAAACTAACCATATAGCTCTCCATTGGTAAGTCCTGCATGAATATTATTGCATCTTTGCTCAGGACTTGCCGAGTACATTCCAAGTACTCATGGCTTAAGCCCCGTGTCAAAGCAGATTATGAGGATGATCAAGTGCAAGCAAAGGCAGACTCTTCGAGGAGGAGTTCTTCACGACTAAGTCGCTTAGGACGCCCTCCACCCGACACTGTGGTGCTTGTTGGATGGCTTTTGTGGGTTTTGGTGTTCGAGCCCCAGAGCCCTTGTTGCCGCCTGTAAGTCCTCGCTGGTTTTGTAAGCCCTCAAGGGTGCACTGTTGTTAACAAGCTTGACCATAAGGTCCTATTATATAAAGTTTATTTTGCCTCGCTTCACCTTTGTTTGACCTCGTGGTTATGGTATTGGCTTGTGTTTTGTGTGAGCTAGCTCTGCATTGTCCCGGGACTAGCTCAGATGCACAAGGGCAGATTCACCAGAGGTCCCACGGGATCTAGCTCGAGGTCCCGCCGACCTCTTGGTGATGTGCCCGAGGTGCTACTGAAAGGTGGCGCCACGACCTCCAGAGGTCCTCAAGACCTCCCGGGAGGTCAAGGCATGATCAAGACCTCCAGAGGTCCAGAAGACTTCCCGGGAGGTCCCGCACTCCTCGGTAAAGCTCCATGTGGTGCTACCACTTCTTTCCGTGGTGACCAGAGCGAAAAAAAAGGGTCCTCCTGCACTCTTATGTACATCACAAGGTGGGTCGCCACAAGGGTGGTTTGAGTGGTCCGAACGCCCATTGATCTCAGCCTGCTCAGCTGAAATGGACTACCGATTTCGCTAGGAGTTTGGAGACGCGAACGTGATCGAGCGCCTCGGCGCACCGGGTTGGGCTCACCAGGTTGGGCTGAGCCGCCATGCTAAGGCTCAGTTCAGCCGAGAGAGTTGACCACTCATTTCAAAATTTCAAAACTTTGACTGGACTGCAAAAATAGCAAATAAATTTATAAAATTATGAAATTTTGCAGATTGCTATCGGGACGATATATTCCCAAATAAATTTTGAAACCATCGCTTCTCCTTTAGAAAGACATAAATAATTCATTTAGACCTAATACGGTTTATTTAAAGACAAATATTTTTCTCAAAATCAAAATAATTTCTAAAAATTCAACAAAAATTATTTTTGGCCATAATAATTCATCTAGTTTTTAAATGAAATATCTCCTACCTTAATACCAACATGGAGTGGTATTTTTGAAGCTATGATCAAGTTGGAGTTTGTAATAGAAATTTGGGGAAAATAGATTGTAACTTGTTGCCTAATTTGCCAAAATGAACAAGTGATGCTATGAACAAAGACCTTATTATCGCTTATTAGGCCGAGGTGTTACAAACCTACCCTTAAGAAAAATCTCATTCCGAGATTTTAGTAATTCGAAGTTGGACAAAGATGGAATAGAAATGATGTCTTTAAAAGAAACAACATCTCGTTGTCTTTATTTCTTTCAAAGATAGAAAAGAAAGATTTCACGTAACAACATAGTGTTGTTATTACATCTTCTTTTACATTGCTTTGTTTAACCTTGCCTTTCTTGATTCAAAGGCAATTTTCAAACAAAGAAAAGGGGGGGTGCTCGATCCTCATCGATCTTCAAGGCCCCATGTGGCTTCATCCTCCGAGTGATTAGCCCACTGAATTTTTAAGAACTTGACAAAGGCGATTTTTTGTCCTACGCTCCATTTCGCTGAGGATACGACCGGTGTTCTTGATAAGAAAGATCTGCTTGAAGATCAAGATTCTCATAAGCAAGAGCTCTGTGAGGAACACGAAGACACTTCTTTAATTGAGAGACATGAAAGGTATCATGAATCGCCAACAGAGTGTCGGAAGTTCCAATCGATATGCCACACCCTCGCTTTGCAATAATTCAAAAGGTCCGATATAACGAGGTGCTAGCTTCCTTTCACTTGAAAGCTTATGAGTGCCTTTCATTGGTGACACTTTAAGATAGACGTAATCATCTATCTCAAAGCTTAGCTCACGACGCCGATGATCTATAGATAGCTCTTCCGACGAGATCAAGAAGTTTTGCTGTCTCGAATCGCATTTAACTTGCTCTTCACCTTCCATGACCACATCTCGACCAAAGAATGGTCTTTCACCAAACTCCACTAATTTAATGGAGTCCTACAAGTTTTCCATACAAGGCTTCAAAAGGTGACATTTGAATACTTGCTTGGTAGTCGTTGTTGTAGGAAAACTCCACATACGGCAAAGATTTCTCCCAATTCTTGCCATATGCTAGCACACAAAGCTCTAAGAAGATCCTCCATCACCGATTCACCCGCCGCTTGACCACCGGTTTGAGGATGATAAGCAAGGTCAAGGAGAGTTCGGCCCCATTGCTTGATGAAGGCAATTCCAAAATGGGAAGTGAATTGAGATCCACTGGTCCCAAACAATGACTTTCGAACACCGTGGAGATAAACAATCTTGGCAATATATAATTTCGCCAATTGCCTTCCATTGAAAGTGGTTTTGATAGGGATAAATGAGCCACTTTTGTCACGATCAACTATCACCAAGATGGCATCAAATCCACTCGAGTCTTTGGAAGTCCCGTAACAAAATCCATACCGACTTCTTCCCATTTCCATTATGGAATAGGCAAAGGTCAAGGGTACCAAAGAGGTTTCAAGTGCTCGCTTTTAACCCTTTGACAAATATCGATTCAAAGAACATAATCGAGCAATTTGCCTTTTCATCCTCGCTTCCACCAAAATGTTTTCTTCAAACTCGTACATCTTAGTACTTCCGTGATGTAAGGAAAATTTGGAATTATGAGCCTCTTTGAGAATTAGCTCTTCAATTGAGAATCTGAGGGTACCGCCAAACGATTGCAATATCGAATGGTACCATTTAGCATCTTCGTAAAATTCGCTGGCTTTACCCGCCTTCAAATTTTCCTTAATTTCCGCTACCTCAAAGATTAGTTTCTCGAGCCTCCGTAATCTGATCTTCGAGGGTTGACTTAACTTCTAAGGCAAAGAAGAAATCCATCTTCACCATTTCGAGACTTGCGCTGAAAATCAGCACATAAGCTCTTAGCCAGAGGTATTGTTGATAAGCAATTGCATTGTGACTTTCTGCTTAAAGCATTAGCCACAACATTTGCTTTGCCAGGATGGTAATGAATACCCATATCGTAGTCCTTGATCAACTCAAGCCATCTTCTTTGTCTCATGTTCAGATCAACTTGAGTGAATATATATTTTAGGCTTTTATGATCAATATAGATTTCACAACGATTACCAAGAAGGTAATGTCGCCAAATCTTTAATGCATGGACTACGGCTGCCAATTCCAAATCATGAGTAGGATAATTCACCTCATGAGGTCGCAATTGCCTGGATGCATATGCCACAACTCGCCCTCTTACATAAGCACACACCAAGCCCATGGCGAGATGCATCACAATAGATATCAAAATCCTTATGGATATCTGGAAGAGTGAGAACAGGAGCTTCGGTCAGGAGCTTTCTCAAGAGCTGAAAACTGCTTTCACACTCCACTGACCAAAAGAATTTGTTTTCTTTCTTTAAAAGTCGAGTCGAGGCCCGGAAATCTTGGAGAAGTTTTCAATGAACCCACGGTAATATCCCGCAAGTCCAAGGAAGCTTCAACTTGAACATTCTCGAGGTCGCTCAGCCTAGTACATCTTGTACCTTGTCAGATCAACAAGAATACCTCCTTCAGATAATACATGTCCCGTAAATGCAACTTGCTTGAGCCGTAAAGCACACTTACTAAATTTAGCATACAAACCGATGCTTGCAAAGTGTATCCAAAGACAAGTCTCAAATGATGCTCATGCTCTTCGTCGACTTGGAGTAGATAAGAATGTCGCCAATGAACACAACAACAAACTTATCCAAGAAATCCATGAATACCGAATTCATTAGATTCATGAAATAAGTAGAGCATTTGTTAGACCAAAGGATATAATAAAGATACTCTGCATAATCCGTGAACGAGTGGAAAATGCTGTTTTAGGAATGTCCTCCGCCTAACCTTGATCTCGATGATAACCCGATCGCAAATCAATCTTTGAAAAGACACGGCCCCGCCAACCGGTCAAACAGATCATCGATTCGGGCAGAGGGTACTTATTTTTGATAGTGACTTCATTTAACTGACAAGAATCCACACACATCCGTGAGAGTCTGATCTTTCTTTTGACAAAGATGGCCGCATCCCCAAGGTGAGGAACTCTACGAATAAATCCCTTGTCAAGTAATTCTCCAAGTCAAGCTTTCTTCAATTCAAACAGCTCATTAGAAGGCATGCGATAAGGTCTTCTAGATATGGGAGCAAGATCAGAACTAGCTCAATCACTTAACTCTACCTCCCGATCCGTGGCATACCGAAGGTCTTCAGAAAGACGTCCTGATATTCACATACTATCGGTAATCGACTCCAAGGTAGGGCGGTTTCAATTTTCAATGCACCAAGATGAGAATGAATCAGATCGACCTAAAACGATCAAATGCCATTTTTATTAGTGAGGATATAGTTCGTTGAGCACAATTGATTTGGCTAAAATTTTGGACAACCAAACCATTCCCAAAATGACATCTATCCCTTTAGAGTTTATCACAATCAAATCCGCCTAAAAATCTACCCTTCAATAATGATATTGACATTAAGGCAGATTTGATCACCATAAATACTAACCTGTGAGTGAATAATATGTGGTGGATGAAGATGATGCCTAGCTAACTGATGTTGAGTAGCAAACTGCCTATTAACAAAAGAATGGGATGCTCCAGAGTCAAATAAAATAGTAGCTGAACTGAAATTAACTAGGAGCATACCAAGGATAACCTCAAAAGCTTCGCCGCTTTTTCAAGAAGCATTGATTTACACGGTCATGATCGAATCGATCAAAGCTTGACAATCGTTTTAGAGAAGGTGCAGACGACCGCAGCTTGGAGAAGGTCAATGTGGCAACCTCGTGTTTTAGGAAAGCATTGGTTTGCAAAATGCCCCGGCGCCCACAATGGTAGCAAATCACACCCACCGACATTGATAGCGCGAAGTGGCTCGGTGTCCACTAGGTCGGGATCGCCCAAAGGTGGCGGGTAAAAGCAAACACCGACGCCTCTAGGTGGAGCCGAGTCGGGCGCCGGAAGACTAAGGTCGCCACAGACGCGGGCCTCACGTAACGGCTACTAGATGTAAATTGAGTAACCTTGCCGCCAGGACTCCTCCAAGGCCTTGTTTGGTCTCAAAGAATGATGGCTTTGTCCACAAGATGTCGAAAGTTTCTAAAGTCTTGTATGGCCAAAGCCATCTCGCAACTCTTCGCATGCACTATTCATGAAGCGGTTTCGACGACGAGCGCCAATAAACATCGCCGTGGGCGCATCGAGCAAGAAAATTGAACTCATGAAGGTACTACCAACGATTTTCGCTTCTTTCTTGAGAGTGAGAAACTCCTACTACTTGAGCATCATCACTCCTCAGAATATGGGCCTCACTAAAGGCCTCCATAAACTCGCCGTAGGAGTATGTCCGTGGGTTGATAGCCAAATAATTATCCCACCAATTGTCGGGTCGCCCACCACCGGTAGCTAGCATACAGACTTTCTTTCAGAGCATTGGGCAATGGACAGCTTTTTCAATTTATCAAGCCGCCCTTCCGCCTCCATTGGATCTTGGGAGCCGGAGAACATCGGCGGTTAGTCCGCCAAAGTCACGAGACTTCTCGCCCATGTCAACTCTCGCCTACCAACCTGTGTAGGAGTAGAGGAGGTATTGCGCGCATTTGCTCCAATATGCTGCTCGTCCATGCGGTTGCGCCAATTTGCATGAGCACGCCCGCCATAGTGGGTGGTGGAGGAAGCTCTTCCCGACGACCACCTTGCGGACCATGAGATCCGGACGGTCACCGCTTCCCCGAGTATAGGGAACAGGTGGAGAACCTCTCTTGTTGTGTTCGCGAATCGAGTGGTGGGTCCTCACATCCTGCTGCTATATAATGGTTAACAACATAACAAGGATATACTCGAGCTTAACACATACAAGATTCTCGAGATAAAATAGAAGAAGTAGTAAACTCAATCATGCATCATGTCATGGCATGCAACCAATTAACACCATAAACCCCACGTAACCAAATACAACAAAAGTTGGCCTCCACTTTATATTATATATATCGGCCGACCACACATCAAGTGCAAAAGGCACAAGTCAAGAACCACAAAGACCATGTTCCAAAATGCAAAAGTCAAGACGCTAACATTTATACGTAATATAGGCTATGCTATTACACAATATTTAATAGACAATACTAGCCTATTACACGCCTAAGGCCTAACATAGCATCCAAATTTCTAAGTATAGTCATTACGTTAAAATTCACCGAAACTCATTTAACAGATGAGCTTTCGTGAACCCAGATCTATGGGATCCCTTGGGCCGACGAGACGGTAGGAGAGCCCAACAACAAATGATGTCCCCAGAGTGCGAGGGTCGCCGAAAGTGCGAGGAAATCCAATGACATCCGGCCCGACGACATCGACCAAGGATGGGAACAAGCCTGCACTTCGAAGTCGAATCTGTGGGACAAGGGCAACTGGTGGAATCTCATTATTGCCATAGAGCACGCCACGAGGAACGTGGTTCGTGGCAACACCAAGCCTCAATACCTCGGCCTCGTAGACGACGCTGGTTTCCCATAACTCACACACGAGACGTTGATAGGTTTGGTCCATAATACGACCAACCTCGCTAACTCGCAGACGTATGGGTCCTCTCCAAACCGAATCTCATCAAACGTAATCACATCCGATCTAGGGTTTTGTTTCGGGAAGTGCACATAGGGTGGTCGAGACACCGCCAAATCATGACGAAGGAGGCTCATCATCCCACGCTGCAGCCTTCCCGCATGCCCATAGACCTGAGGTGGCACGTATGGATGTAGTATGGAACGCTACCCACCACCGTCCGGGCGATCACATTAATGATAGCTTGGTACTCTTCCATACCAGCCCTCGGTCTCGACGGTAGATGGCATACTCGCCGATAAGTGAAATTGGCCCGCCACATCATATTCAAGCAAGGCCGAAACCCGCCCACATCTTCTACCGAGTCTCCTTAATCAAATACCACCACTCATCTATAGACAAAAGAGAAGATGAGTAAGAAACTTAGCTTATAAAAGCAAATGAATTTAGATAAGAATAGATACTAAGGAAGATAAGAAGTAAAAGATATCATACTTAGATCTTTAGAAATTAATTATGTTAAAATAATTTCACAAGACTCACTAAGGATAACGCCCATGCTAATTCTATCCTACAGCAAACGATGCTCGTACCAACGCCGGAGACCTCAAATATTGAATGTGCCAATTAAAATTATACCGTAGCATAATCCTTAATTATGAACAAGGTAATTCCCTTTATTAAAAATCATGCTAGAAGCATAATCATAATAAGTAACAATTCCAACATTCAGTTCCTGATATATGCCATGCAATAGTTCCTGTGATTAGTGACTATTAAGCATATATCCTTAAACAACATTGCATCATTCACATACAAGTCATACATTCACATAATTATACATCAGGTTACATTTCAATTCGTTGCTACAGTAACAGGTTTGTTATAGGAACAGATGACCTTGGGTCATCACAAAAGAACAACAATGAAGCAAAATAAACATAAAACCACCAATGGCCCCATCCCGCAGTGCTATTATGTGGAGACTAGAACTAGCATCACTCGTTAGCGCCACCCAGATCGGCGCTTAACGGTATCTCATAAAGATAGCCATCCTCACCGCAACAAGAGGTCATAAACCCCGAGTACGAAAGGTACTCAGCAAGACTTACACAAACTAATAAAAGAAAGTGTGTGATAGAACCTATACAAAGGAATAGAAATTTTATATGCATAAGGTTAACAACAGAGGGTTACAATGGCTCAATTTGCGTAAAGTTTATACACCTTAACCTACAAGACTAAGTTTTAACAAAGCAAGTTCAATAAATCAATTTTTGACTAAAACAGTAAGTAATTGAAAACATAAGCATAAATAGTAACAACACTAAGTCACAATTCACTATCAACCGCATGACACCATCATGCCGTAAATTATTCCCAATACCAAACTTAGAACAAAATCTATACAGTGACATCAATTCAAGTATCGCCCATAACCGTGGACATGGCTATTCAAATAGTTTTATAATCCTTGCAAGGGTGTACATCTTTACCCACATGACTTAGTTAGCCCGTGAAGCCTCCTAATAATAGCACACCGCTTTTGGTATGCCGCCTAGGAGACTAAGATTTGGTATTTTTCAATAAGTCGACACTATTGAGTTGGAAGACACATGTGGATTAATCCCGCTTAAACAAATGATCGATAGCATCTATTCAACCGGGATCCACATGTTGTGCCGAATGCCGAACCAATCAATTAAATGCTAACTGTGCTCACTACAAATATTAGACCGCAAATGGCCCTTAGAGCACCGGATTTATTAGGCTCATAATACTTAGTCATCCAATTGACCCTAGTATTATCAACCAAATAAACCCAGCCTCTAGAGATGTATACTTCCTGTAATGCAAGATACATACCTCACAACAAAAGAATGTATCAATTCCATACAACACATAGTACATAAGCAACAAACCGTAAGTTAATATTAATATGGAATGGCTATTACAAAAGAGGGCCCTAAGGCCAAATAGCAACAATTCTAAAGAGATAACAATGAAGCAAAAGTGCCATAAAGATGGCTATAACACAAAGCCAATCAAGCAGTGCTTTTAACCCCTAGGCATCTCGACCGACCGCCAAGCTAGCCGTCAAGAAGTCTGCAACACGAGGACAAAAGTGAGGCTCTAGGATCTCACCCTCTCCTCTGCAACAAAAGCCACAAAATGCCACAACCACGCAGATGAGTACATAAAGTACTTCGCAAGACTTACGTGTAAGATAACAGCCTATAACATATGCTACATGCAAGCTTTATGTAAGTGGAGGTTGTATGTCTCATTTAGCATAAAGCAACATTTATTTGCAATAACATAATAGATTGAAGGCAATTTGGCAAAGCATTTTTAATCTGTTGAAATAACAACGAGATAATACATAATAACAACAACATGAACAACCTAGAAGTGACTAACCCATTAGTCACCACAACAATAGCATGAACTCCCTGCTCATACCAACCAAGTCAAGTTTTAATTAAATGTTGTAGTCTAGTTCTCACGGGCGATCCGAGCGTGTCCATAACCTAGGACGAGGCTATTCAATAGTTTTATCCCTGCAGGTGTACCACTGCACCCACACGCCGACCGCCTTTCCTTTAAGCACACTTCCAAGGTATGCCGACGGCTAAGTCCTACGAGACATTTCCAATGGACAATGCTAATTCTGAGTCGACAACCCACGGGAGAAAGGAGACATTAGACGACCTACCCGAAGCTAATGCTCCCTCCCACACACACACACACACATTTTATCTTTAAAACCACCAACCGAGCGTAATTCCCAATTAACACCTCCAAAGTACTTAGTCAAGAGGGGTCCCATTTCCTCGTGGTTAGTACGCAATATGCTCAAGACGGAGGCGCAAGTAACTCGGTCCTTAGGGACTTAGGCATACTTCCACAATCCAAAAACCACACCATTCATCCAATATGCCCAAGTCTAACAATCTTTTATTTTCAGATTTTTACTTTACAAATTAACAAAGCACAAGTGCTGGACATAAAGGAGTAATATTTAGATTTAGGTGATCAAGACCATCGACTAAGCCGATGATCGCCCATTTCTACCGTTATCAAGCATTGCTAAGCATTTGAAATCACAACTACTAAGTGATAGGAGTTCATCCACTAACTCCAACCACAGCAAATAACCTAGGCTCATGGTAGTAAAGACATGGTATTCCTACAGATTATGCAACTATAGGATCCACTAACCATAATTAAACAAAGTAGCAATGCATACATAGAGTTTAAACAACATAATAGACTTGCAAATATAGGATGAATCATGGTCAAACTGCTTGCCTGGCTGTTGAGGGTCACTTTGTTGCGGAGGATCGCTCGGATTACCACAAATGTCTAATCCTAACTAAAAGGCGATAAAGAGTCGATAAGAGTAAAGAAAAGCAACAAGACCCAACAGCAAAAGTTCTCCGAATGATTTGAAATTTTATAGCAGCAAGGTATTGATTTAACATGAATATAGAAACAAGAATCAACTGATTTGGATCTTTAATGCAAAAGATATGATCAAAACAATTCAATTCGGCCAGAAAAATCCAATTTAAATTAAAAAGGGCTACTGTTCATAAAATATTTTCTAGGGTCTTCTGGACATGAAATTTTACGGTAGATAGGTAATGACATTCTAAGACTAATGGAAGTGGTTTCAACTCTTTTGGAGTTACATTGCAACTTCTACAATTTTAAAGACAAGAACTTGAACAAAATTATAATGCATAATTATTTCTCCTAGACACAGTAACATGTTCAAAATCATTTTTCCTAGCAAGTTCATTAATGGAGGAATCCAACAAACTTGGATTCACTCCAAAATCAGTTACAGAGAATTAGTTATGTATTTTACAAGTTACAATGATTTTTAGAGAAACAATTAAAGCCTATGCAAAGTCAAAGTTAATTCTGGACATTATTGCAACTAAAACATAATTATAACTATTTTAGATTGAAGTGTAGGTAATAACAGAATTAACAAAGTTGGGTTTAGCTAAAAGGATTTATATTGAATTTGTTATGCATTTTTCAATTTAACAGAAATTTTATTGCAATTAATAAAGCTGAGAATGATTAAAATCTAATTTCATGCTTTTCTGAGTCATATTATCTCCTAAACATTTTTAGATTAAAGTTGAGGTTATAACAGGATTAACACAACTGGAATCATCTAAAATGAATTAACATGAAAAAGATATGCATTTCTAAAGATTAATACCTTTTTCAGTTCAAAAATAAAGCTCTCGGAAATTCATAAACCCATTAAGACGCGGGTTTATTGTGAACAGAGATCCTGGATCGTATGCCCACGATCAGGTCAACAAGCGCCTGCTACCACGAAAAGCTAGCAACGTGGACCGTTGATGGAGAATCCAACGCCAACGCTGAATCGAAGTCGGCGGGCTCACGCTAAAATGGAGCGGATTAGGCCGCTGATCAAGATCGGGCGTTTCATAGTGGAAACGCACACAGGCACACGCCAACCACGATCGATCTCCGCCACGATCTCGCAAATGGACGGCTCACACTCATCGACTAAAACAAAAACGGCGCCAAAGGATTACCACGCGATCGACGGCTTTATCGGGCGAACGCCGCACCTACGCACGCACGGCGGGCGAACTAAGCGCACTTACGGTGCACAATAGCATCATGTCACGCCAAAGACCACTCACCCTCCGGTGAGGGTCCACAAGGCGCGCGACGGCGAGGGGCGGCGGCGACTTACGAAACGACAATCATGAGGAGGAGCTCCGCAGCCGTCATACAAGCGGTGCTCGGGTAACTACATGCTACCCAGTGACTCACCCGAGTGACGCGGAGAGGTTGGGTGGCCGAGAAAGGTTGCCGACGAAGAACTCATGGCGGCATCAAGGCACGAGGAGAAGCCACCGAGAGAAGACAACACGACCGGTCATCAATCGGGCCCTACTCACCCCACCGATGCTGCCAGAGAGGGAATCGAGAGGAGGTGGACTCACCAGAGGTGGAGACGAAGGGGCGCTTATGTCATGAAGCTACAAAATCTCGATTCACCTCACTCCAGCAGGGAAACCCAAAATTGGGAGAGGGTTAACCACCACAGAGGTGAGAGAGAGAAGCCGAGTAGAGAGAAAGGAGAGGGCGCCATCGAGCACCGCCACCGAAGCTCCAGAGGGCGCAATGGCGCAATCGTGACAAGGCGAGCGGAGCACTAACAAAGACCGAGGGTGCTCGCTAGAGTATCTGTGAGGCTAATGGAAGCCAAGGAAAGAGGCCAAAGGGCTTAAGTAGCTGGGGAGGAAGAGAGCAACGGCAGAGAGCCTCGGTCCTTTCTCGCCAAGGAGCTCGAGAGGACGGAGCAGTGGCGCGGGACTTCGGAGGAGCACGAGAAGCATTAAATGCTGCACAGAGACCCGCTGAATACCGCCAAGTGACGCGACGACGAGCGCCCACTCCACTACTATAGCCCGCCGCACACGCGAGAGGGAGAGAGGTGCGGAGGAGGACGACGACGCCGAGCCGCACGATTTAGATCAAGGCCGAGAAAGAAGATGCACCGCGGGGGTATGCGAAAATGGGCCGCCCGATTTTAATCCAATGGCCCAAAAGAGATCGCCATGCCGCTTGGTGCAGCTAGGCGGTCTGACCAGGTCAAGTGGCTGAGCCAGGCCTGGGTTCAAGCCCGTGGAACAAGACAATCCAAGTTGAGTTTGAATTGAACAGCAGACTTTGGGGATTTAATTGGGGTATCAAATCAACACCAAAAATTATGAAATTTTTACAGGAGCTTTATGACTAACATATTAACCTCCCATAAAATTTCCAGAAGAGTTGGTGCAATGAATTTTTCTAGGAAATTCCAGAAGGATGGATAGTGAGGTTTGACCAGGGTTTAACTAGGTTTGACTTGCCTCTAAATTATTCAAACAATTTCTAAAAATTGTAAGAAAATTCAGAGGGGTCACAAGGCTTCCTTAGAACTCAGGAAAATATTTACAAGTGTTGACAAAAGATTTTATCCAGGAGGTTTTTGATTGGAGTTTAAATTGGGGATTTGATTTCTATTCTATAATTCTTTTACAAGAATTACAGAAAAGGTTCAAGAACCTAAAGATAAATAAAAGTTTTAATTTCCCTCATTTTCAGAATTGGGATGTTACAAAACCTCCTCCTCATAAAAATCTCGCCCCGAGATTTGGCTCACTCTGGGAAGAAAGAGGGATAGTCCGCACGCAGACGCATCTTCCCTTTCCCAAGTAGCCTCATCCTCGTAATGGTTCGACCACTGAACTTTAAGGAACTTGATGGTCTTATTCCTTGTCCTTCGCTCAGACTCATCGAGTATGCAAACAGGTGCTCGCGATAGGTCGATCGGGTTGACATCGAGAGTCTCCAACGGAGTTTTCGCTTGGAACACGGAGGCACTTCTTTAGCCGATACATGGAAGACATCATGTACCCTCAGCGCAGATGGCAACTCCAACTTGTAGGCAACAGCCCTTCTTCTCGATAACGCGTAGGGACCGACATATCGAGGAGCTAACTTGCCCTTGACGCCAAACGTTGATGGCCCTTCAAAGGAGAGACTTTGAGATAAACAAAGTCATTGGGCTCAAAGCTCAACTCACGACGCCGCGATCCGCATAGCTCTTTTGCTCGATTGAGCTGTGCGCAAACGCCACGAATAAGCCGGACTTGGCGCCGCCTCATTGATCGAGTCCGCCAAAGAGGGGTCTCACCGTCTTCTCACCAGTTCAACGGGTTCTACACTTTCTCCCGTGATAAGGCCTCGAAGGTGCCATGCCGAGACCGGCCCGAAGTCGTTGTTGTAGGAAAATCCTGCCAATGGTAAGCATTTCTCCCAATGCCTCCCATAGAAAGGACACAAGCACGAAGCATGTCCTCCAAAACCCGTTAACCCTTTCGGTTTGACCATCGGTTTGGGGATGATATGTCAGGTCAAGGCAAGACGGTCCCCATAGCCTCTTGCAAACTATGCCAAAAGCGAGAGGTGAAAAGAGAACCACGATCCGAGACGATCGCCTTGGGCACACCATGCAAGCACACGATGCGAGAAACATAGAGATCTCGCCAATTGGCTAACAGAATCTTAGTCCGCACCGCAAGAAATGTGCCACCTTGGACAACCGATCGATGATGACCCAAATGGAATCTTACCCTGGTGTTTGGGGTAGACCGTGATAAAATCCATACCGATCGAATCCCACTTCCACTCAGAATAGGCAAAGGTCAAGCAGCCTCGCTGACGCCGATGTTCGCCTTGACACGACGACACACGCCGACTCAAAGAACGAACTCGCGATCTCCTTCATGCGAGTCCACCAAAATCTCAAGCATGAGATCCCGATACATCTTGGTGGCCCCGGATGAATAGACAAAGGCGAATCATGGGCTTCATGGAGAATCAAATTCGCAATTCCATGTCCTTTGGAACCACAAGGCGTTCAACCTCACAACACCATGCTCATCCTCGTAAAAGCACTTAGTTGTTCCGTTCATGACATTTTCCTTGATGTGGCTCACACCATCGTCCGATCACGAGCGGACTTGATCCGATCCACCAAGGTCGGTTGCACAACCAAGGTAGCGAGGGAACCATGCTCAACTAACCCAAGGTTAAGACGCTGAACTCCTCCTCAAGAGTGGGCTAACGCCTCGAGCAATAAGGCATTACAATGCACTTTACGATCGAGCGACAAGAACTACATTAGCCTTGCCCGGATGGTAGTGAATACCCATATCATAATCCTTGATCAGCCCAACCATCTCCTTTGCCCGAGGTTCAGTCCGTTGGGTGAACAAATATTTAAGCTTTTGTGATCCGAATACACTTCACAACGACACCGATTAGGTAATGTCGCCAAATCTTAAGTGCATGAATCACAGCGCTAGCTCCAAATCATGAGTAGGGTAGTTGAGTTCATGAGGTCTCAATTGCCTTGATGCATAGGCCACTACCTTGCCTTCTTGCATAAGGACACAACCGAGGCCTCGACGAGAAGCATCGCAATAGATATCGGGTCGCTATGGATATCGGGAAGAACGAGGACGGAGCGGTGGTCAAACACTTCTTGAGTATTTGGAAACTTTCCATACAAGCCTTAGACCACAAGAACTTCTGGTCCTTCTTGAGCAACTCACATCGGCCATGATCTTGGAGAAGTTCTCGATAAAGCGACGATAGTATCCCGCTAAACTAAGAAAACTCCGCACCTCAGAACCGGTGGGCGGACTCCAGAAAGAACATCGTCGACCTTGTTAGGATCAACGGCTACGCCCACCTGAAAGAACATGGCCTAAGAAGGCTACTTCCTTCAACCGTATCGCACACTTGTCAACTTCACAGACAACAGTGCTCACGCAGCCTTGCTCAACACAAGCTTCAGATGCTCTGCTGTTCCTCATCGTTTTGGAGTAGATAAGAATATCATCGATGAAGACCACGACAAACTTATCCAAATACTCCATGAATACCGAATTCATGAGGTTCATGAACAAGGCAGAGCATTGGTTGCTTCAATGACATGACAAAGGTACTCGCATAAGCCAGAAGCGTAGTAGAGAACGCCGCCTTTGGAATATCCTCAGTCGAATCCGAACTTGATGATATCCCACTCTCAAATCAATCTTGGAGAAAACTCGAGCTCCACCAATTGATCAAGAGATCGCCGATGCGGGCAATGGATACTTGTTCTTCATCATACACTTCATTGCTGGCGGTAATCAACGACATGCGTAAAAGTACCGCCCTTCTTCTTACGAAGATTGCCGGACAACCCCAAGGAGATGAGCTAGGCGATGAAACCCTTCTTGCAGCTCACTTAATCGCTTCTTCACTCTACCAACTCGCTCGGAGGCATCCGACACGGCCTCTTAGAAATAGGGGCGTACCGAGCCAACTCAATGACAAACTCGAGATCTCGAACGGTGGCATCCTCGAAGATCATCGAAGACATCAATGAAGTCACAAACTGCTGGGACTTCATTAATATCTAGAACGGACTTCGCCGAGGGCGAAGAGATGTGGACCTAGCAACTTCGGCGAGAAGGAAACGCGAACACCGGCGGGACTAGAAAGAGAGACGACTTCTTGGCGCAATCGACGGCCCCATATGACGAGACAACCAATCCATACCAAGAATCACGCCCGCACTCGCAGACTTGAGGAGAATAAGATTCGCCGAGAATCCAACTCCCTCAATCTCGATGGGGACATCCTTACACTCAAGCTCAGCTCTCAACTCCGACCCGGAGAGCTTAATGAGTAGCGGGACCGACAATGGAGAGAAGAGAAGCTCCCAACAAGCGCAAAAGACTCGTAAACGAAGAATGAGACGCCTCAATCAAACAAAACAAAGAGAGGATGAGAGTTAACAAAAGCGCATTTAGCACAACGCCGGTGCCTCCCGAGCCTCCTCCGCGGTGATGACGTTGACGCGACCACTACCCACGCCCGGGTAGCCGGACGATCTTCCGTCTCCGCGAAGATCCACCTCTCGCCCGCGCCCTCCATTAGGACGAGGGCCGCCCGCCTTCTTAGGGCATTGGTTCGCATAATGCCCTTTCGTTGCATGCAAAACAAGTGACACCGCCGCTGGTTATGGAACTGCCGCTGATTTCGCAGCAAGAAGACGGATCGGGCACGCTCGCGATTTAACGAGGAACAAAGGTGTGACCTCGGGGTGCCAAAATCGAGATCGAACCCCGAGACCGCCTCAAGCGAGGACGGAGGAATCGACTTGAAGACTTGTAAGTTCTCCCACTTGCGCTTACGGAATCCATAAGCTCGAGCCGCATGCTCACGACGATGGCCTTGTCGCACCAAGGCCCGGAAATCGTGAAAGTCGACAATGGATAGCTTGTCCTTCAGCCTCGCACAAGCCACGCCCAACTTGGCTCGCTTAGCCATATCAAGGGCCACATCCTCGAGCATAACGAGCTAGATGGTTGAACTCAGAGACATACTCCATGATCGAAGCACGCCTTGCTTGAGCGCAAGAAGAAACTCCCCGCTTGATCTCCATCAAGCCGGCAGGATGTGAGCCCGACGGAAGGCAAGATTAAACTCCTCCCACGAGACGGTGTGGTCTCTGGCCGCATGGCGAGAAAATTCTCCCACCATGACAAAGCTGCACCTCAAGCCGGTGCGATGCAAACAGCGCTTCCATGTTCCCTGCATCGCGCTATGCCGAAGCTTCCTTCCACCAGACGGCCAATCGCTCAGATCAAGCGGTCCTCGACCGAAAAGGTAGGGGGCTGGGTACGGCGAACTCAAGAAGACCCCCACGAGATCGATGGGCATTCCTTGCCCGCATCCTCAAGCTCCGAAAGTGCAAGGTTTGCGCGCGATGACGCCCAAGAGAACTCTCTCACATCCGCGCTGTTGCGCCTAATCTGCAGAAGGATTCTCGCCATGGTCGGAGGAGGAGGAAGCCTCGTCCGACCAGCCGATCGCCTTGGCCGCTACGAAAAGGCCCGCCATCCTGTTACAAGAAATTTTGGTTAGCAACTAGACTCGAAAAACAAAGCCTTAAAGAAAGCAAAAGCGATCGACTAGGGAATGGAATATCACCCTAAACGAAAAGCCAAAACAGCGAGTAAATCAACTTTAGAAGCTTCTAAAAGACTCTCAAAACAGCCAAGAAACACCAAAAATAAGGCTCAACTTCTCAACTCAACTAACCCGTATTGAATAAACGAGTAATTGATCGAGAAGATTAAAATTCAGATTGTAAGATGAGATCTAGAACTATTAGAGAGCAAGGTTAAAACAGCGAGATAAGTGTTAGATACTTAGCTAACTAGTATCACATCTTACCCTTTTTCATTCCCACAAGTTTTAGTTGAATTAACCTCTCATTATTTATCCTAATTAGAAACCTTTGAGATTGCTGTCCGAAATTTGATGCTTGCTGTCCAGATTTTCAGATTCAAGCTCCTCGTCAATCACCGACGACTTAACTTCAAAACCTTGTAGTGGGCAGCTCACACTTAAATTTGCCAATCTCATTGGTTCTCCCAAAACCCAATTAGTCGACAACAACTATTGTGTAGAAGGGAAGAGAGGAAAACAACTTTAAAACTCAAATTAGAGTGAGATGAGAAGAGAAAGCTAAGATAGGTAAGGAGTAAAATCCGAGAATTACTTAAGCTTTAAAACTCATTTATACTTTGAAAATAGGTTTTCAAAATATCCTAAAGACTAACTAAGCTTTAAGCATTACGGTCAGATGGCTCGATACCAACTTTTAGAGCACTGATTTATTAGGCTCATAATACTTAGTCATCCAATTGACCCTAGTATTATCAACCAAATAAACCTGCCTTCAGAGATGTATACTTCCTGTAATGCAAGATACATACCTCACAACAAAAGAATGTATCAATTCCATACAACACATAGTACATAAGCAACAAACCGAAGTTAATATTAATATGGAATGGCTATTACAAAAGAGGGCCCTAAGGCCAAATAGCAACAATTCTAAAGAGATAACAATGAAGCAAAAGTGCCATAAAGATGGCTATAACACAAAGCCAATCAAGGTGCCTTAACCCCTAGGCATCTCGACCGACCGCCAAGCTAGCCGTCAAGAAGCCGCAACACGAGGACAAAAGTGAGGCTCTAGGATCTCACCTCTCCTCTCAAAACAAAAGCCACAAAATGCCACAACCACGCGATGAGTACATAAAGTACTCGCAAGACTTACGTAAGATAACAGCCTATAACATATGCTACATGCAAGCTTTATGTAAGTGGAGGTTGTATGTCTCATTTAGCATAAAGCAACATTTATTTGCAATAACATAATAGATTGAAGGCAATTTGGCAAAGCATTTTAATTGTTGAAATAACAACGAGATAATACATAATAACAACAACATGAACAACCTAGAAGTGACTAACCCATTAGTCACCACAACAATAGCATGAACTCCTGCTCATACCAACCAAGTCAAGTTTTAATTAAATGTTGTAGTCTAGTTCTCACGGGCGATCCGAGCGTGTCCATAACCTAGACGAGGCTATTCAATAGTTTTATCCCTGCAGGTGTACCACTGCACTCCACACGCCGACCGCCTTTCCTTTAAGCACACTTCCAAGGTATGCTTCAAGACGGCTAAGTCCTACGAGACATTTCCAATGGACAATGCTAATTTGAGTCAAGACAACCCACGGGAGAAGGAGACATTAGACGACCTACCCGAAGCTAATGCCCTCCCACACACACACACACACATTTTATCTTTAAAACCACCAACCGAGCGACCCCAATTAACACCTCCAAAGTACTTAGTCAAGAGGGTCCCATTTCCTCGGTGGTTAGTACGCAATATGCTCAAGACGGAGGCGCAAGTAACTCGGTCCTTAGGGACTTAGGCATACTTCCACAATCCAAAAACCACACCATTCATCCAATATGCCCAAGTCTAAACAATCTTTTATTTTCAGATTTTTACTTTACAATTAACAAAGCACAAGTGCTGGACATAAAGGAGTAATATTTAGATTTAGGTGATCAAGACCATCGACTAAGCCGATGATCGCCCATTTCTACCGTTATCTAAGCATTGCTAAGCATTTGAAATCACAACTACTAAGTGATAGGAGTTCATCCACTAACTCCAACCACAGCAAATAACCTAGGCTCATGGTAGTAAAGACATGGTATTCCTACAGATTATGCAACTATAGGATCCACTAACCATAATTAAACAAAGTAGCAATGCATACATAGAGTTTAAACAACATAATAGACTTGCAAATATAGGATGAATCATGGTCAAACTGCTTGCCTGGCTGTTGAGGGTCACTTTGTTATGGAGGATCGCTCGGATTACCACAAATGTCTAATCCTAACGAAAAGGCGATAAAGAGTCGATAAGAGTAAAGAAAAGCAACAAGACCCAACAGCAAAAGTTCTCCGAATGATTTGAAATTTTTATAGCAGCAAGGTATTGATTTAACATGAATATAGAAACAAGAATCAACTGATTTGGATCTTTAATGCAAAAGATATGATCAAAACAATTCAATTCGGCCAGAAAATCCAATTTAAATTAAAAGGGCTACTGTTCATAAAATATTTTCTAGGGTCTTCTGGACATGAAATTTTTACGGTAGATAGGTAATGACATTCTAAGACTAATGGAAGTGGTTTCAACTCTTTGGAGTTACATTGCAACTTCTACAATTTTTAAAGACAAGAACTTGAACAAAATTATAATGCATAATTATTTCTCCTAGACACAGTAACATGTTCAAAATTATTTTTCCTAGCAAGTTCATTAATGGAGGAATCCAACAAACTTGGATTCACTCCAAAATCAGTTACAGAGAATTAGTTATGTATTTTACAAGTTACAATGATTTTTAGAGAAACAATTAAAGCCTATGCAAAGTCAAAGTTAATTCTGGACATTATTGCAACTAAAACATAATTATAACTATTTTTAGATTGAAGTGTAGGTAATAACAGAATTAACAAAGTTGGGTTTAGCTAAAAGGATTTATATTGAATTTGTTATGCATTTTCAATTTAACAGAAATTTTATTGCAATTAATAAAGCTGAGAATGATTAAAATCTAATTTCATGCTTTTCTGAGTCATATTAATCTCCTAAACATTTTTAGATTAAAGTTGAGGTTATAACAGGATTAACACAACTGGAATCATCTAAAATGAATTAACATGAAAAAGATATGCATTTCTAAAGATTAATACCTTTTTCAGTTCAAAAATAAAGCTCTCGGAAATTCATAAACCCATTAAGACGGGCCTATTGTGAATCAGATCCTGGATCGCGGTGCCCACGATCAGTCAAACAGCGCCGCTACCACGAAGCTAGCAACGTGGACCGTTGATGGAGAATCCAACGCCAACGTTGAATCGAAGCCTGCGGGTGGGCTCACGCGCTAAAATGGAGCGGATTGTGGGCCGCTGATCAAGATCGCGGCTCATAGTGGAAACGCACAAAGGCACACGCCCAACTACGATCGATCTCCGCCACGATCTCGCAAATGGACGGCTCACACTCATCGACCAAAAACGAAAACGGCGCCAAGGATTACCACGCTGGATCGACGGCTTCATCGCTAAACGCCGCGACTCTACCACGGCGGCGCGAACTAAGCGCACCCTACGGTGCACAATAGCATCAGGGTCACGCCAAGACCACTCACCCTCCCGTGAGGGTCCACACTGGCGAAGGCGAGGGGCAGGGGCGGCGATTTACGAAACGACAATCGCCAGGAGGAGCTCCGCAATGGGTCATACAAGCGGTGCTCGGGTAACTACATGCTACCAAAGGACTCACCCGAGTGACGCGGAGAGGTTGGGCTTGAGCAAAGGTTGCCGACGAAGAACATGCGGCGCATCAAGGCACGAGGAGAAGCCACCGAGAGAAGACAACGCGACCGGTCATCAATCGGCCCTACTCACCCCACCGATGCCGCCAGAGAGGGAATCGAGAGGAGGTGGACTCACCAGAGGTGGAGACGAAGGGGCGCTTATGTCATGAGCTACAAAATCCTCGATTCACCTCACTCTCTCAGGGAAACCCAAAATTGGGAGAGGGTTAACCACCACAGAGGTGAGAGAGAGAAGCCGAGTAGAGAGAAAGGAGAGGGCGCCATCGAGCACCGCTTTCACCGAAGCTCCAGAGGGCGCAATGGCAGAATCGGTGACAAGGCGAGCGGAGCACTAACAAAGACCGAGGGTGCTCGCTAGAGTATCTCAGGAGGCTAATGGAAGCCAAGGAAAGAGGCCAAAGGGCTTAAGTAGCTGTGGAGGAAGAGAGCACCACAGAGAGCCTCGGTCCTTTCCGCCAAGGGAGCTCGAGAGGGACGGGAGCAGGTGGCGCTGGGACTTCCGGGAGGAGCACGAGAAGCATTAAATGCTGCACAGAGACCCGCTGAATACCGCTCAAGTGACGCGACGACGAAGCGCCCCACCCACTACCATAGCCCGCTGCACACGCGAGAGGAGAGAGAGGTGCGGAGGAGGACGACGACGCCGAGCCGCACGATTTAGATCAAGGGCCGAGAAAGAAGATGCACCAAGGGGTATGCGAAAATGGGCCGCCTGATTTAATCCAACGGCCCAAAAGAGATCGCTGGCCAAGGCCGCTTGGTGCAGCTAGGCGGTCTGACCAGGTCAAGTGGTCGAGCCAGCTCTCGTTCAAGCCTGTGGAACAAGACAATCCAAAGTTGAGTTTGAATTGAACAGCAGACTTTGGGGATTTAATTGGGGTATCAAATCAACACCAAAAATTATGAAATTTTTACAGGAGCTTTATGACTAACATATTAACCTCCCATAAAATTTCCAGAAGAGTTGGTGCAATGAATTTTTCTAGGGAAATTCCAGAAGAATGGATAGTGAGGTTTGACCAGGGTTTAACTAGGTTTGACTTGCCTCTAAAATTATTCAAACAATTTCTAAAAATTGTAAGAAAATTCAGAGGGGTCACAAGGCTTCCTTAGAACTCAGGAAAATATTTACAAGTGTTGGACAAAAGATTTTTATCCAGGAGGTTTTTGATTGGAGTTTAAATTGGGGATTTGATTTCTATTCCCATAATTCTTTTTACAAGAATTACAGAAAAGGTTCAAGAACCTAAAGATAAATAAAAGTTTTAATTTCCCTCATTTTCAGAATTGGGATGTTAAAGACATAAAGTACTCTCGCAAGACTTACGTAAGATAACAAAGCCTATAACATATGCTACATGCAAGCTTTATGTAAGTGGAGGTTGTATGTCTCATTTAGCATAAAGCAACATTTATTTGCAATAAGGTAATACGCTTAAAGGCAATTTGGCAAAGCATTTTAATTGTTGAAATAACAACGAGATAGTAACATAGTAACAACAACAAGATCAACCCGAAGTGACTAACCCAAGTCACCACAACAATAGCATGAACATCCATTCATACCAACCCATCAAGTTTTAATTAAATGGTTGAGACTAGTTCTTGAACGATCCTTACCAAGCATGTCCATAACCTAGACGAGGCTATTCAATAGTTTTAACCCTCGCAGGGTGTACCAATGTACCCACACGCCGCATCGCGCTTTTCCTTAAAGCACACTACCTTTGGTATCGCAAGTTTACACGCTAAGTCCTACGAGACATTTCCAATGGATGCTAATTTTGACCAAGACAACCCACGGGATAAGGACCCAATGGACAGCCTAACCGGTCCGCTAACCGCTCCATTCCCACACCACACACACACACATTTTATCTTTAAAACACACCAACCGAAAGCACCCCAATTAGCACCGCCCAAAGTACTTAGTCAAGAGAGGTCCCATATCCCCTCGTGGTTAGCACGCAAAAGCACTTGGCTTAGTGACCTAAGTAACTCGGTCCTTAGGACCTGCATACCACCACATTCCAAAAACCGCATCATCCATCCAATATGCCCAAGTCTAAATCAATCTTTTATTTTCAGTTTTGATTTTACAATTAATCAAAGCACAAGTGCTGGACATATAGGAGTAATAATCAGTTTTGAGTGATCAAGACCATCGACTAAGTCGATGATCGCCCATTACTACCGATAACTAAGCATGGCTAGCAATGTTAACGTAAACTACTAAGTGATAAGAGCTCATCCAACGAGCTCAAACCACAGCAAATAACCTAGGCTCATGGGTAGTAGAGGATAAACAATTCCTACAGATTATGCAACTATAGGATTGCTAGCTTATATTTTAACACAAAGTAGCATGCATACATATAAGTGAAACAAAATATTAAACTTTAAAGTAATGGGACAATGATGGAAATGATCAAACTGCTTGCCTTGCTGTTGCTGGTCAAATTGTTGCTGAGGATCGCTCACGGGTTCAAAGTACTGCCGTTAACACCTAATCGGAAAGACGAAAACAACCGATAAGAACGACTTAAAACGACAAAGACAGCACAGCAAACGAACTCCAAACACTCTGAATTTTCTACAGAAGCAAGAGGGTGATTTTTAGGGAATTTAGCAACAAGAACCAATGGATTTGGATTCTCAATGCAAAAGATATGAGCAAAACAATTCTGCTCAGCCCTAAAAATACCAAACTGCACTATTCACTAATCTAATTATGAGGCAACATTTTCTAGAAAAGTGGTGACACTGAAATTTTTACAGCAAAACCAGCACCTCATGAGATGAATAACACAATTGAGTTCATCTCATTTGGAGCTAGATTGCACTTTCTACCATTTTTCAAAAACAAGAACTTGAACAAAATTATAATGCACAAGAACTCTTTTCTACAACAGCAACAAGATCAAAGCTAATTTTCACAGTAAGTTCGCTAATAGAGGAAGCCAACAAAGTTGGATTCACTCAAAACTAATCTACAGAGCATTTGTTATGTATTTTACAAGTTAAGCATCAATTTGAGTGTACATTTAAAGCTAGTTTTGAAATCTATTTGCAAAACCATGTTCTGGAGCTGAACTGAGCCCATAACTATTTTTAGATTAGAGCCCAGTCCAAACCAGAGCTACAGAAATTTGAATCACCCTATTTGGATTTAAATTGAATTAGTTACGATTTTTAAAGTTCATACTTTTTTCAGTTTATAAATAAGTGCTCACCGGAAAATTCTAAAACCAAAGAGAGGGGAGGACGGAACCGCTGATCTAAATCAAACGCCCAAGACCTCCAGAGGAAACGCGACGCCGTCAGTAGTTCAGAGAACATGGCCGTTGATCCCGGATCCAACGGTCCATGTCCTTCCCAAACCACGTCATACAAGAATAGGGGAGGTCGTGGCCGCTGATACCGCATCCAACGAACCACAACACATGAGGGAGGACCGGACGGTCCATATCAAACGAGGGAGGTCCTCGAACGGCCGAGATCTTCCAAAGGAAGATCTAAACTACCAAGATCTCCCCAAGGAAGATCTACATCGCCAAGACCTCACAGGAGGTCCCGGATGGTCCAGATGTTCCAAGGGAGGTCCTTGATGGTTCAGATCGTTCGAGGAGGACCTTGACGGTCAAGATTTACCCCGGAGGTCATGAACGGCCGAGATGACCTGGGAGGTCCTAAGGGAGGTCCTGATCGCCGCAGACCTCCGGGGAGGTCCGACGGCCACGATCACTGGGGGAGGTCTTGACGCCAAGATCTCCGGGAGGAGGTCTCGACGCCCTGCACTCCAACAAGACACGCCGGGACATGGAATAAATGCGCCGCGAGACACAAAGAGGTCCGCTACGGAGGTCTTAAATGCAACATAGGGAGGATTAAATGCGTTAAGACACGCCAATGATTTCAATGATTTGAGCAATGATGAACGATTAACGCAAAGGATCTTTTGTCCTAAAACGACAACAAAGGCCGCCGATCTTGTCCGGCAAAGACCCGAGCTCAAAGATGTGGTCATCGCCATGATACACTCGCCGGGCGACATCCATGGTACCGCGGTCCGCAATAACCATGCACTCAATGGACCTCGACGGATGGGCGACGGCTTTTGAACGCCCAAGCGAGCCGAGAGGACAACGAAGGCAAGCACGCCAAAATCCAAATGCAAAATGAAGTCTCAGCGATATTCAAGCTGGTGCTCAAACAAAGCTCGCAAGAAGAAGATACATATGGGGTTAAAGAACTAAGGGACTAACAGAGGAGTACCTGGAGGTCCCGAGGTGCCGAGGAGGTCGAGGAAGGAAGGACCGGTGCGTTGGGAGGAAAGGTGCTCCACGACCACAGCTTCAGCTCTAAGCTCCACTTTGTCCCCCCGCAAATGCCCAACAAATCAAGTTAGGACTTGGTCCCAGAGGGTAGGGCACAAATGAAGCTCAGAGAAAAGGAGGAGAAACTCCAGGACCCTTGTCCACCGAGGAGCTTCAAGCCCAAAGAATGGCGCCAAGGAGAGCTTTGGTGGTTTAGAGCTCACAAGCACAGGTGCAAGCAAGGGATAATGGTGTGCAAAGGAAGCTAAGGAAACAAAGGGGGAGGTTTTATACTTAGGGCACAGAGGTCATAGACCACGGGTTAAGCTCATGGTGAGCTTGGCCCATGGGTCTGTCTAGGGCTTGGACAAGATGTAAAGTTGACATGGTGACAAGCTAGGCAGATCGAGAGAGGAAAGTCGACCAAGCATTAACGCGGGTCAAGAAAGAGTTGTTAAAGGTACACAGATGCAAAGGCAGTATTAACTCATCGCTTTAAGCACGCATGCGGACCGAGGAAGGAGAAGAACAGGGGAGGTCCTTATGACCGCTGGATAAGCCTTCTGGAGGTCCTAGCCATCGGATCCTATTTTTGAACCGTTACGCTTAAAGGATCGGGAGGAGGTCCCAAACACACGATCTAGGATGGGAGGTCATGGCCTCACGATTTCTTAATGCGAATACGCACGTGGGAAAAATAGGATTAGGAGGTCCAAGGCGTTGATCTCAATCCAACGGCAAGTGACTCCCCGTGAGGTCTTAACCGCACACGAACTTAAGAGCATGAGGGGAGGTCATGGCCTTTGATTTAAATCCAAGGGCGCACAACCAAAGGGGTCTTTAGCACATGCTGCAGCAAGCATTAAGAGGTTATGGCCATCGATCAAGATCTAGTGGCGATGAGAGGGCAAGGAGGTCATGGCCGCGGAGATTTATATCTAACGGCCACGACCTCTTACAATGTTGTTAAGTCTAGAATACATCTCGGTGATGTTTTCATGAGGCAACATTGTAAATGTCTCATATTTGATCTGGAGCCTATGCAATTTGGCTTCTTTGACCGTGGATGTGCCCTCATGAATTTCTGAGAGCGTAGTCTATATCCCATGAGCGGTTTTAAAGTTGCTCACTCGATTGAACTCATCCGTATTCAAAGCTCGAAAGATAGCGTTCATCGCTTGAGTATTGAGATGAGAGTTTCGTTCTTTAAGATCCATGAGGTGTGTAGGATCAAGTGCCATAACAAAACTCTCACTAATAATTCTCCATATGCTTAGGCTCATGGCCTTTAAATAAATGGACATTCTAAGTTCCCAATAAGCATAATTTCATCCATCAAATAAAGGTGTCTTGCCTATTGACATTCCCTCACTATCCATAATTTCTCTCCTAGACAGTTAAGTCTAAAATTAGAGAGACCAAGCTCTGATACCACTTGTAGGATCAAGGATGACCGACTAGAGGGGGTGAATAGGAGGTTATAAAATTTTTGAGCTCTAATTGATAATTTTGACAATTTTGATCATATCGAAGAAATACTAGCACAAGTTCAAGAGCTATGATCAATATTTGCTAAAGCAACTCAAGATTATGTCAAAACTAAATACAATTCTACCTGAGCAATTCTACACAATTAATTGCTAGAAATGTAAATACGGAAATAGTAAAGACAAGAGATAAACCACAATGGAGATAAACGATGTTTTTCCGTGGTATCTAAGATTTGTCAGTCTTCACTAGTCCACGTTGAGGAAACTTGAACGAATCAAGTTGGCTCCATATGAGCACTTCCCTCGATTACTATGGATGCTCTTCCTCCACTCCGGAGATGGTGAGCTCCAAACCAATCACAACTGTTGCTGAGCCTCTTCACACTCTTCTTGAAGGGATCACCACGCAAAACATCTCCGAGCCGTCTAGATGCTGGCAAGCACCAAGAGTAATAAATCGTAGTGCTTGCTTGAAGATTATCAAGTGCCAAAATGATCAACTAATGATGCAATGCACTTGAATGCTCTCAACTACCTCAAAATGTGAATTGAATGCAAATGAGTAAAGGAGAGAGCAACAAAGCCTCAAGTGTATTCAATATGGCCAAAGGTTATGAGCTTGAGGCAGATGAGGAGGTATTTATAACCCCCACCAACAAAAACTAGTTGTTTGATCCCTGAAAAATCAGCATTTACGGTAGTACCGTTGTAGAAACCCAGTACTATCGATTTTACTATTCAAGGGTCGACTGTTGTTCATTAAATGCACTAGTAATATCCATTACGAAAAAGTTGTGGTACTACCATCAACTAAAAACTAGTACTACCACTCAGCGGTAGTACCGCTCGGCTAGAACGGAACTACCGATTTCCAGAGGTTTAAAGAAACACCAAAAACACCCTCTCTGGAAATAACGTACCGCCAAGTATTTTTTTGGTCCTACCGTACTACGATAGTACCGCTTAAGAACTGCGGTCATACCGATTGTCAAAGAAGATGAAAACTCCAAAAACAAGCACACTGGAAAAACATACCGCCAACTCGAATCTGGTACTACCGACTTGCGGTAGTACCACTCATCAAATACGGTCATACCGATTTTTTATAACAACTTTTCGGATGCAATTCTAAATGCAATCCTTGTCAATTGGTTGATCAAATTGGCACAAAATAATCTTTTTAAGCTACTAGCCTTGATCCCTCTTTATAGTACGGCATCTAGTCTACAAATCCGATCTTTTCTCCAAACACCGAGATCGGTAAAAGCTATAAAAGGATCCTTAGGCTACATGCTACCTTTGTCTTGATCCATGTCGATCTTTATCACCTTTGCATTGCCATTTCCATGTCATCATTCAAAACTAGGACTAAACCTTTAAAATATCTTAGCACACATATTAGTCCTATAACACAATATTGACATTAATTACCAAAAATATTTTTAGGGGCCTAGATGCTTTCAGTTGTAGACATATATCGGTGGATATGTTCTCCATCAGAGATGTGTATGTCACATTCTCAACCTCATTGTGCAAGACAGTATGGAGGTGATTGGCGTTTATTTGAATAATATATGTGATGCTCTTCGTTTCCTCTCAAGTTCAACGGTGGTGGCAGCCTGGTTCGCTGAGTATTGCATAGCCAACGACAAGGCCCTAAGAAAATTCTATCTTTATATGAAGGTTAGGTGGAACTCGACATACATCATGCTAAAAAAGGTGCAAGGGTATGGACATCTTATATCTGTCTTTGTCAATGCTAACTCAGATAAGTTGATAGTTGCTAACTCAGATTGGAAAATTGTTAGTTATATTTTAGAGTTTTGAGACCTTTTTACAAAGCAACTAAGATTCTATCTGGTATTTACTACCCAACCTCTTACTTAGTTATAGATTTTATTAGGCTAATTACAAACAAGTTTGATAAATCTAGAGGGCATCCCATTTTAGGTCATGTTATTGTAGCAATGGAGGAAAAATTTTGTTAAATATTTTGGATCTATTTCACACCTATATTGCTTTGCTATTATTTTTGGATCCTATAAAAAGTTAACAGGTTTGCAGATGGCTATGGAGGGAATAGGTGAGTGCATCGGCCTTGATTTCTCTGAAGCTTTCGAACATGTCAAAAAGGAGTTCGTTCATGTTTTCCACTTGTATCATGACAAACTTGGCAGCAACACGAGATCGGAGGCCTCACAGCAGACGCACCAAAGCAAGACAAGCTTGACAGCACACTTGTGGAAGAAGCTGAAGGGAAAGTCTGGTTCTTCATCCTCTTAGTCTCAGGCGCCCCCAAGTGGAATTCTACCTCCGAACTGAACCACTACCTGGAGCATAATTTTGCCAACATAGATCCTGATCCTTCTGGCGAAGGCAAGTTAGACTTGCTCGATTGGTGGAAGAACAACAAACGGATATTTTCAGTGTTGTGTCATTTCGCATGAGATGTTCTACTGGTTCTGGTGTCCTCCGTCTCTTCAGAAGCGACGTTCAGCATGGTAGGAAGAATAATTAAAGAAAGGAAGGCCATCCCTCACGCCCAAGATGGTGGAGGAAATCACCTGCCTCAAGGACTGGGAATTGGCAAAAGAGTGACATCAGCATCAACTGGAGGATCCTAAGATCGTAGAGGTGTTAGCCAATCTCAATGTCGAGTAGCCGACATGTATGCATGAATTTTGTTACTGTACTCTTTTTCTTACCGGGGAAACCCCAAACTGGGGCATAAGGTTTTTAATGAGGTAATAACAATGTCTGCGTAAAATATCAATAAATTTTCACTTTTCTCCCTAATTTTTAAGTGTCCATAATTTTACATAATTATGGTTTCACAAAAAAATCATTAATATATCAAAACTGTACATGTTGCTCGCTCTTGTTTAGTATTTTTAAGTTTCTAGAGTAACCAGACCAGGTATCTTCTCGTAAGCCACGCTCTTGTTTAGTATTTTTACTGTAATATAATTGTAGATGGTTTACTTATTACTATATGCGATTATTCTAAGAGTTTATACGACATGGGCCACTGATCCCAACTCTGCTCCCCACTAGCTAAAATATTGAGACCGACCCATCCTCTTATGCACAATTGCACATCAGCACATTCCACGAGACCAAGACATTGACAGAATGATAGCCACTCGCTATCCACCAAGATATACGAGCCATTTTTATTCTTCTCCACAAGATAGCCAACAAAACATGATGACATGAGGGCGCAACAATAGTGAGTGCTCTTTGCATCATGTGCAAGTGAGCACTTTACACTAACATCGTGCGCAAGTGGAGAACTGTGGATCATGTATCAGTAGCTTGGTGCTATTATGAGGCGTAGCCTCGCACTCTTGCAGCGCAGGCTACTCTTTCTCTCTTCTTCTTCTTCTTCTTCTTCTTCTTCTTCTTCTTCTTCTTCTTCTTCTTCAATTCTTTCTTCAGTTCTTGATCTTCTTCTTCCCCGAATCTCCATTCCTTCGGCTCCATGGCTCTCCATTCCTCCTCTCCTCAGTGGCTCAGCCCAGCTGCCCAAGGAGGCAAGGCCCCAAGCCTCCTCTTGCCTCCATGCGCAACCCAAATGAACACCATTGTCGCTACAGATCAGGGCACAGAGAAGATGCCAAAAGGCGCGCGTACTGACCCCTCACACGATGGCGGCACCACTGACCGTCTCGGGCACGACCCCGTCCACCATGGATGGAGGAGCGACTGGGCAAGCCTATCGCCCAAGCTCATCGACGACATCGCTAGCCGACTACTCCGCCACGACGTGGTTGAGTACCTTCGCCTCCGCATCACGTGCAGAGCGTGGAGGGCGTACACCGCTGAGGCGCTGACTCGGGCGAGGGTGGCGACTAGGACAGCCGCTTCCGCCCCCACCGCTGGATCATGCTCTCCAACTGCAACGGCGTGCAGTGTCACTTCCTCAACCTCACCACCGGCGCCTGCGCGCACGTTGACCTCCCAGAGCTCTCTGGCCAACACCTCGAAAGCAGCACCAAAGGCCTCTTCGTCCCACACGACAAGGCCAGCGACGCCTTCCACCTCCTCAACCCGCTCACTAGGGCCCTCACCGACCTCTCGGCCATCACCACGCCGCCACCTCATCACCCCCTCACCTGAGCCCTGAGGTGCCCTTGGCTCACGCGTGGCCTCCTCTGCGTCGCGTCGCTTCCTTCGGGCCCACGCTACAGCTACCTTGTGCCATGCCCGTGCTAGGCCTTGCCGACAGGTGTTTATGCCGACACGAGACGGCCTGGGGAGCTCACTGTGCCGGCCGCCATAGCTCATGACCCGTTGTGCCCGTGCCATGCCAGCACGGCACGGCACAATTCCCATCTCTAGCCATCGTTGGTGAGGGGCACGTCGTTGCTAGTGATGATGAAAAGATTATCCATATCGTTAGACAACGGCTGAAGTAGACATGCCAGGATTAGTAAAGATGGGAGGTCGCTGCAGTTAGTAAGGAAGGCACAATGTTGAGTTGGCCAACGTCGAAGAAGATGAGCGATCGACACAAGAGAAGAGACCATCGAACATGTATAACATCATGCTTGTGTATGTACATGCATTCATTCGTACAAATAGAAGCGTGGGCGTACAGAGGCAGAGGAGCAAAAATCTTGGAATAGAGAGATGGTGGGAATATGCACGGGGTCACTGGAGATAGCATGACATGTGTCCCCAGCTAGGATCGGCAACAATTGCATGTGTATGCATGTTGATATTGCAATGGTTAGCACTAAGCAATAATTGGGGAGAAGCAGAAGATAACTATGTAGTAAAATATTGCATTGGAAGGGGTAGCAGCTGAGAGGGATCAATCAAGATTTGGACTTACTGTTAGAGGTTGAAGCAAAATGGCTGTGACAGCGAGAAGACATAGAAAACACACGGTTTGGTGGGGCAACTAGCGTGTGAGGGAAGATAAGTTCAAGGTAGGTTGCACATGGTGCATCGGTGTATGCGTGAGCAAGGTACTATAGTACCACATAAACTAATAAGATAATTTACCTCACACATAATCAATGTATTGCTTGATATTAAATAGAGGTACATTTGCATGCATACAATTAGGGAAAAATAACTAATGGAGTAATAATAGGGCATACAGCTACATGACCTATGTATGATAGAGAGTGGTTAGTTTCTAAGAACCCCAACAACTTATTATGCTCATTGATTTTCTTACATCAAAGCTCATACTTCAATTACGTTCCTTAGGTTGTAATTTTCTTCAAACTTCTATTGTCATTTCCAATGTTTAGGATATCTTAAAAATCTAAAAGTCTACAAGATACATAAATATATTCCCAAGGATTTATACAAACTTCAAAACAAATCTAGCTGCGCACTGTTGATTGTGGTGGGTCCAGATTATAACGGTCTTCATTAAAAGAAAGAGTACATGTCAAATACAATTCATAAATAAAATTAAATTACCAATTTGACTTTCATAAGAATTCCTAAGTAAAATCCTAAATAAATATAATTTGGAATAAAATTAAGCAGATATTAGCAATTAGATTTGTATACAGATTCCAAAAAATAACTAAAATTTAAAATAAAATAAAACTTAGCAATTTGATTTGATACAAATTCCAAAGTAGATTCCTTAAATAAGTGTAATTCGATATAAAAACTAAAGCAAATTAGCAATTAGATTTCTATACGAACTCCAACAATCAATAATTGAAATTCAGAATAAAAAATAAAATAAAATTAGTAATTTGATTTCCATATGAATTCCTAAGCACAATCCTAAATAAATATAATTATAAACATAAATTAGCAATTAGATTTGTATACTGAACTCCAAAAGAAATAACTAAAATTGAGAACAAAAATGAAATGAAATGAGCAATTTTATTTTGATACAAATTCAATGTAAAATACCTAAATAAATATAATTCAAAATAAAAATTAAATAAAATCAGTAATTGGATTTGTATATGAATTCCAATAAACAATAATTGTAATTCATAATAAAAATAAAAGAAAATAAAAAAATATTTCCATATGAATTCCAAAGTAAAATACTTAAATAACTAAAATTCAGAAGAAAAAATAAATAATATTAGCAATTTGATTTGTATACGAACTCCAATAAAAAATAGCTGGAATCTTAAATAAAAAATATTATAACGAGGATAGCATGCATGGCGTCGGAGGAGACCACGAAATAGGGCAATTCGTCAATTTATCTTGTAAGAAGACATTGATCCACAGGAAGCGAAGAGCCGAGGCGGTGGCGATAGGGATAGGGACAATAGTGTCTTTGCTCACCTTAGCCGTTCGGCGAGAACAATGTAAAATACCTAAATCATTGTAATTTGGAATAAAAAATAAAATAAAATTTGATTTTGTTATGAATTCCAAAGTAAAATCCTAAATAATTGTAATTTGGAATAAAAATTAAAGAAAATTAGCAATTGGATTTGTATATGAATTCCAACAAACAAATAATTTAAATTCGGGATAAAAAGAAAATAAAAAATGTAATTTTATTTATTATGAATTCAATCCTAAATAACTAAAATTTGGAATAAAATAACTGAAATTTTGATTTTAAAAAAGTTACAACGCAGATACCACGAATGGTGTTGTAGAAGACCCCAAAAGAGTGTAATAGTATCAATCTGTCCTACAAGAAGACATTGACCCACAGGAAAGCGAAGAGACAAAGAGTCAACGACGGAGATGAAGGCAATGTCGTGTTGCTCACCTTAGGTGTTCGACAAGGACAATGTCGTGCTACTAGCTCGAGCCGTTGAACAGAAAGGTCAAAGTCGAAGAAGCCATGGTCCGTGATGATGAGTGGCAAGCATCAGTGTTGTTGAAGAAATCAGTGGACAAAGAAGCTCGATGATGAGGAAACCTTGACAGAGAGGAGTTGACGCTTTGCATTGAAGACGTGCTATGGATGATGTTACCAGTGATGGCGAAACGATTCTCTGTATCGTTAGACAACGACTAAAGCAAACATGTTAGAATTGGTGAAGATGGGAGGTCATCATGGTTAGTGAGGAAGCCATAGCACTGAGTTGGCCAACATCAAAGAAGAGGAGTGACTGACACAGGAAAAAAGGACACCGAACTTGTCTAACATCATGCATGCATTTATACATGCATGCATTCATACGAATAGAAGCATGAGCGTACAAAAGTAGAGGACAAAGAGTTTGGAGTAGAGATGGCGCAATCGTAGGAAATAGACTCGGGGCCACCGAGGAGAGTGTGCCAGGTGTCCCCAACAGGGGTCGACGATGATTGCATGTGTATGCATGTTGATGTCGGAACGATCTGCAATAAGCAAAAATTGGAGAGAAGTAGAAGATAACTATATGGTAGAGTATTGCATTAGAAAGGTGGCAGCTGAGTGGGATCGATCAAGAATTGGGCTTTCTGTTGGAGATTGAAGAAGAAAAGCTATGGCGGCGATAAGAGATAGAAGATGAACGGTTTAGTGGGGCAACCGGTGTATGAGAGAAGATAAGTTCAAGGTAGGTCGTCCATGGTGCATCGGTATATGTGTGAGCATGGTATTCTAATACCATGTAAATCAATAAGATAATTTGTCACACACATGATCGACGTATTGCTTGAGATTAAATAGAGGTACATGTGTATGCATACATTTTGGAAAAGAGTAACTAATGGAGGAAGAAATGGGGTATGTAGCTACATGATCCATGCATGATGAAGAGTGATTACGTTTATAAGAACCCCCAACAACTGATTATGCTCGATGATTTTTTCTATCAAATATCATACTTCAATTAGGTTCCTCAAGTCGTATTTTTCTTCAAGTTTTTATTGTCATTTCTAATGTTTGTGATGTCTTAAAAAATCTAAATAGTCTACCAGATGCGTAATATATTCTCAAGCATCTAAGTTATACTAGTAAAGTACACATGCGTTGCAATGGAAACACAAACTTCCCACGAGATGGGAGGGTGAGAGAGATGGGGACGGGGGAGTGGGTGGAGCGGCGGCGATGGAGCCTAGGACAAGAGAGGGAGACAAGGAATGTGATGTAGGGGGCTCTGCAAGAGCCGAGGGACGGGGGACGCGTGCGGACGGCCGGTGGCATGGGTGCTTCTGGCGACAGCGAGGTCGAAGGAATGCGAATCAAGGGCAGCGGCGCCGATGTGGGTGCGAGGCGCGGTCGAGGGGTGAATCGGAGGAAGAAGAACGGGGCGGTAATGGCGCAGATACGAGGAGCGGCCACGTTAGAGACATGTCATGGTTGACACGGTGGTCGCAGTGTTGAAGAATCTAGACTCGTCATTATGTGCTAATAGAGTTTTGGTTATTAATGACAAATCTACTTTATGAGACTAACACTTCTATTGATATACCATGTTTAGTCTCAGCTTGGATATAAAAGGAAAAATCCAAACAGGTATGCACTCATAATGATAAATCTATTTGTAAGACTAACTCTTCTATTGCTATATCTCATGATTAGTCTCAGTTGGATTAAAAGGTGAAAATCAAAGAGGTATGCATTCAACATCATATTCTTATATATTGTTGCATTCCACAGATCCAAAAATATAGGTTGAACTCCATCAAAAGTCTAACTTGAATATGTGCATATGTTCTTATTACACATTTGTGTATGCACACATTTAGGGGGAGTTCACTCTATGTTTTGTGGTTTCATTAGTATTGATCCATATTCCTTTGTCCACATACTTTAAGAATCTTTAGTTTGAAACATATCCTTGAGTATATATAACTTGTGTAGTTAATATATTCATATGAGTATATGAGACTTGTGTAGTTCATATATGCTCATATACCCTTTGAGTATATTCAACTTGTGTAGTTCATATATACTCATACCAATCTATTCAATTATTTGCAATTGAAGTGATTATCATCAATTACCAAAGAGGGAAAGATTGTGATATCTTGTCCCACCATTATGAATTAATGGTATGTCATGGTAATTAATGATAATCATATTGTGGAACTAACATTTTCTATGAGTTGGATGAATAGGTTATGTTCCAGGGTGATAAAGACTTTGGATGGCATCATATGCTGATTGTCATCAAGTCAAGATTCGGGAGAAAAGAAAATCATCATGTGTTGATGATGTTCGAGTCAAGATCCCGAAGTGAAGAAGATCATCATGTGTTGATGATCATCAAGCCAAGTTCAAGAAAAGGATGTCATCATGGATTGATGAGCATCATATCAAGAACTCAAAGAAATGGAAATCATCGTGTGTCAATGATGTTCAAGAAGAAGAGATGATCATGAGTTGATCATCAAGTCAAAGAGAAGGCCCATCATGTGTTGATGGAGGTCAAGTGTAGGATGCATCATATGTTAATGCATTTCAAGACTCGGGATGATGGATGTCATCATGTGTTGATGAGCATCATGTCAAGATCCCGAAGTAAAGGAACTCATCATGTGTTGCTGAGCTTTCAAGTCAAGAACCCGAATTTGAAGTGAAGATGTGTGTCATCAAGCTTCAAGTGTGTGTGCAAGGCAAAGGTATGACTAGCTAGCGCTAAGGATGTGTTCCTAGTCTTTTACTGGTCTTGGTGTTTGGTTGGAAGACCGGGTTGCTAGTATAGGTTTGTCGTACTATTAAGAGGGGTCTTGTCTAGTAGCTTGAGTCTCATCATGTGTTGATAGCTCAATCTCGCTTGCTCTAGCTCTCCATGGCATGATGCTGAATGTGTTTTGCAAATAGTTTAAGCTCATGCATTAACTCTTTGTAGCATGAGAATATAATTTATAAATGTGTTTTACAAATGGTTGAAGTCCATGCAACTACTCCTTGTGGCATGTTGCCGATATTTGCGAATGTGTTTTGCAAATAGTCGAGGCTCATGTATAATCCTTGTAGCATGTGACTATATTTTGCAATTGTGTTTTGCAAATAGTTGAAGTCCATGTACCTACTCCTTGTGGCATGATACCAAAGTTTGCAAATGTGTTTTGCAAATTGTTGGGATTCATGCATTTTCCTGGCAAGGTCTAAGATTGCGTTGTTATTTCCTTGGACTTAGACCATGGTGTTGGCTCTTTGGAGATGTGCTTTTTGATTTGATCAATTGTGTTTGAGATCAATCAAAAAGATGGGTTGTGTAGCCCTCTGAATAAGCTTTCCATAGAGCCCAAGATCACTTAATTCGAGTCAAAAGTTATGGCCGTTTTCCGAGTGTCGTCTATGTTGAAAATGAGGCCGGATGACCGCAGTTGAAATCTGCCCGACTGATCGCCCTGACCGCCCTTATAAGGCCGGTCAACTAGTTTTTCGTTTTCTTGATGACGAGGTCGATCGAGACCAGACCTGTAGGCGGATGACCAGAATTGCATGTAATGGCTATTTTATAGTCGTTGCATTGTAGCTGCCACCGACCCTATGCTTGCAACGGCTAGTTTTTGTGTGTGGGTATAAATACTCACCTTGGCGGTTGGAGGGCAACTCTTGGCATCCCATTTCATTCTATTGAGCTAGTGTGAGCTTCTCCTCTCAAATGTGCATGTGTTGCACCTTGTGAGCAAGGGAGACTCTAGTTGCATGTGTTGCAACTAGAATTGGATTGAGCGTCAAATTGTGCATGTGTTGCACTTGGTGAGAGTTGAGCAAGGGGCTTGGCTTATTACTCTTGGTGTTTGCCGACACCTAGACAGCGTGGAGGCGTCGTGGTCCGGTGATCTTCTCAAGAAGCTTGTGAGAAGGCCTAGCGTGTTGTGAGTGGTTTGGTGCTCGCCATCTCCGGAGTGGAGGAAGAGCAACCCCGAGTGGATCGAGGTGTTGGTTCGTTTTGGAGCCAGTCCAAGTGGTTGGACTTACCTCGGAGGTGTTGACTCAAGTTGTGGAGCCGGTCCAACGTAGTTGGGCTTACCTCAATATGGATTAGGGGAGACCGGCAAGTCTCCGAACACCACGGTAAAACATTGTTGTGTCTTTGTGGTTTGTTCTCTTATGATTTACTTTGCACAACTTACATTCATAGAATTATTTTGCTATCATGTATTTGCATGATTGCTAATTATCAATAGTCGTTGGTTGTTGGTGCACTTAGTAAAGATTAGTTGATTTAAGTTTTAATTGTGCAAAACCGAATTGTTGTTAGCTTCCGCATTAGAAATCGGTTTTAGCCTTTGAAATTTTTAGAAACGACTATTCACCCCCCCCCCCCTTCTAGTCGGCCTCCTCGAACTTACAAGTGCGTGCAGAGGTTTCGTTAGGTTTTTTGACGTACACAGGGGTGTGATGATCCGCCGCTGCGGGGGGTAAACTCTTCTTTATTAGTTAAGATAACTTAATACTACAACTTAAAATAAATCTAGCCGTGTGGGCCCTTGTAGTTTGTATGAAATTTTGTAAAATTCTTGCATTCCAATCAGACCCTTATCACCCTTTTGCTGTCGGTGCCCGTGACGAAATTACTAGCTAGATTTGTGAAAAGTGCGATCGAAATGAACTGCGTTTTTCAATGAACTGCCTTCATGAAATTATGACGGTTGCATCAGGTAAACGGTGAAGTCTTAGAGTATATACAATGGTGCGATGCCAGCTGTCTGTAAGCCTTGCCACGTAGGACACAAGATAATGTGGAGGAGAGAGAGGGTGTATAGAGAATTGGGTCGTCTCTCACGTAGTAGTCGACTGAACACGATAAATAAGACATATTGTATATAGAAGAGCTGTCTATAGAGATATGTAAAGAGACAATCTATTGTAGAAGCTGTCTTTAGTACTATCTATAGATGACATAGAGAAATACTATAGACAGTAGTTGTTACACTATTGTACATGCCCTTAAGAAAACATTGTTCTGTAGGGTTTTTTTAAGAGAGTGAGAAAGCAAAGATAATGGTCACTCGTTTCGTGCGTTTGCTAATGGGGTGTTTTCATTTTAATTGTCCATATGCGCACGCACGGCTTTTTTTTAGTGGATATTTTTGACTGTATTAAAGAAGAACAGCGTGCGCACGTGCGGAACAGCCTCAAACGTGTGGACGGACGGCCCCGACGTCACCCTTGGGGTTCAATGCAACGATGATAGAAGCATCCGCCTTTATAAAATGTGCAATGGATGGGCAACCTTGGAGGCACAAAGAGTACTATATACGACCAAATTCGTGTGTGATTCCTTCTCGTTTCAGCGCAAATTTTCTGTCATAGGTCATAGCTTAGAGAAACAAGGGATCATATCTAAGTCTGAAAATACCTAACAAAGACTGTTGATACGTCAGACCAGACACAGACTAAGTCGATCGCTGTCTGAAGATAGGTGGACCTGCATTGCCAGAACTTTTTGTCTTTTGAAGGAGGCACTTACAGAGCTTTGAATCATTGAACGCAAAAGACTGTAACACACGTCAGTTCCAATCATTTTACTGTGAAGTGATTGACTAGATCATCATCGAGTTGCGGTTATGCACTTGGTTTCTCCAACCGGAAGGAGAGCTCCTGATCTATTCTTCTGTTTCTTTTCTTTGACTCCAGAGACAAGAGTTAGGCACGAGTAAGCCGATTAGCCAACCGAACACGTATGCATTACAGAAGTTGGCGTGTCAAAAAGGAGAGGACCAGGATGCTAAATCCATCTGCGGTTAGAAAAATAGAGATATAAATTTTTATATAGAAAAGTCTTACGAGAAAAAACTACGAACGTCAACCGATGATGATCACTATATGAGAAGCAATTACAAAAAACGCAGAAAATTACAATGAGACGTCTCTCTCCTCGTGCGGCTTACAAAAGGTATATAAAAGGGTAAAAGGACTTAGAGTCTAAGTATAATACTAATATGCTAATATGGCATATTCCAGATACTTCCATATTAGAAATTTGGATCACATACGGATCTAAATATCAACAATCTCCACCTTGAGACGAATTTCCTCTTGTAACAAAATAAAGAATCATCAATCACCAAATGATTCCCTAATAAGATAAAAATCATCGTGCACCAACTAGTCTCTAGGACTAAACTGTAATACCAACTAAACTTGATCAAACCTCAAATTTAGTAACATGAACTGGCTTTGTTATCATATCAGTTGGATTATCATAAGTACTTATCTTGCACACTTTGACATCACCTTGAGCAATAACATCTCGAATAAAGTGATATTTCACATCAATGTGTTTTGTTCTCTTATGGAACATCTGATCTTTTGTAAGGCATATAGCACTCTGACTATCACAAAATATAGTAGTGCAAGAATTATCTCCACAAAGCTTAGTGTACAAACCTCTCAACCAAATAGCTTCTTTACAAGCTTTAGAAATAACCATATATTTTGCTTGAGTGGTAGATAAGGCAACAGTAGCTTACAAACTTGCCTTTTAGCTAACAGCACAACCACCAATAGTGAAAACATAACCTGTTAGAGACCTTTTTTTGTCCAAATCACCAACATAATCAGAGTCAATATAACCAACAAGTTCATCTCTAGAATTCCCAAACTGCAAACAAGTATTAGAAATGCCACGCAAATATCTGAAAAAACACTGAACTGCTTTCCAATGCTCTTTTACATGATTAGTCATGTATCTACTAACAACACTCAGTGCATGGGATAAATTAGGACGAGAACAGACCATGGCATGCATAAGAGAACCAACTGAATATGGAACTCTAGACATGTACTCAATATCATAATCTGACTCAGGACATAAGGCTGAAGATAATCTGAAATACGAAGCTAATAGAGTACTCACTGGTTTTACATCATGCATATTAAAACAACGAAGGACCTTCTCAATATAACATTTTTGACTAAGGTATAACTTGCCAGATTGTCTCTCTCTAATAATCTCCATGCCAAGAATTTTCTTTGCTGCACCTAAGTCCTTCATCCCAAATTCATTACTCAATTGTGCTTTCAATTTTGCTATTTCTGACTTATCTTTTGCAGCAATCAACATATCATCAACATAGAGAAACAAATAAATAGCTAAACTATTAACAGTATTTAAATAAACACAGCTATCATAATCAGACCGTTTAAAGTCATGAGAAAGCATAAAGGAGTCAAATCTCTTGTATCATTGCCTAGGAGATTGCTTCAGACCAGAAAGAGATTTCTTTAATCTACAAACAAGGTGTTCTTTTCCAGGAGTAACAAAACCCTCAGGTTGGTCCATATAAATGTCTTCTTCCAACTCTCCATATAAGAATGCAGTTTTAACATCTAATTGCTCAAGTTCATAATCATGCATAGCAATAATACTGAATAAAGTGCGAATAGAACTATACTTCACAACTGGGGAAAAGACATCATTAAAATCAATACCTGGAATCTGACTATAACCTTTAGCAACCAACCTTGCTTTATACCTTGCTGGTATAAGCAACAATATTAGATTCCTCAATCGACCTCTTTGGTGGATTAATCTCCCTTCTAGGCCTATCAACTGCAATGAACCGTTGTGGTGGCTGCTCAATATTAGGAGGATCATCAACAATAGGTGCATCACGAACAATAATATTTTCCTTATCTGATGTGTTATCTGAACCAACAAGATGGTCCACCTGAACACTTAAATTCTGCTCACTCTCAACAGAAACATTAGTGGGCAGTTTATCATTAAGCATAGCAGATTCATTAAAGACAATGTTTCTGCTAATCACAACCTTATTTGTTTCAGGATTTCACAAATTATATCCTTTGACACCATATTTATAACCAAGAAAGATGCACTTAACAGCTCTAGACTCTAATTTTCCATTATCAACATGAGCATAAGCAGTACAGCTAAAAACTCTCAATTCTAAATAATTTGCTGGGGAACCAGACCATACCTCAATTAGAGTTTTCCTTTCAATTGCAATAGAGAGTGACCGATTAATAAGGTAGCAAGCAGTGGAAGCGGCTTCAACCCAAAAACGCCTATGCAAACCTGCATTTGCCAACATACAACGGGACTTAGAAATAATGGTCCTATTCGTACGCTCAGCTACACCGTTTTGTTGAGGAGTACTAGGAACGGTGTAGTGCTTAACAATGCCTTCAGTCTTGCAATATAATTCAAATTCATCAAAACAGAATTCCATCCCATTATCAGTGCGAAGTTTCTTTACCTTCTTTTCAATTTGTCTTTCAATCATAGTCTTTCACTCTTTAAATGCTGAAAAATGAAAATGCTTCTGATTTATACTTCAAGAAATAAGATCACACTCTTCTAGAGTAATCATTAATAATTGTTAACATATAACGAGCACCTCCTAGCGATGTTTTCCGAGATGGTCCCCATAAATCAGAATGCACATAATCCAAAATATCTTCTGTAGTATGAACTGAAGTATTGAACATCACCCTCTTGTGTTACCAAACACACAATGCTCACAAAATTTCAGTTTGCCGATGCTATGTCCATCAAGAAGTCATCTCTTACTCAATTCTATCAAACCAATTTCACTCATATGCCTAAGGCGCATATGCCAAAGATTAGTAGCATCAGAATCAGATAATGAGGCAACATTACCTAATATTGTAATACCTCGCAAATGGTACAAATTGGCAGATTTAATATCGGCTTTCATCACAACAAGAGAGCCTTTTGATACCTTCAAAAACTCCACCTTCACCAGAATACTTGTACCCTTTACCATCAAGAGTACTTAAAAAGATAAGGTTTCTTTTCAAATCTAGAATGTGCCTCACATCTGTCAAAGTTCTGACAATGCCATCAAACATCTTGATCTGAATTAAACCAATTACTACAATCTTACAAGATGAGTTATCACTCATCAACACAATACCACCTTCAACAGGTTCATAGGTGGCAAACCAGTTCCTATTAGGACACATATGAAAGGTACATGCAGAATCAAGAATCCTAGCACATCCAACAAAAGCAACAAGAACTTCTCCATCAGAACTATCATCAGCAGTAAGGGAGGCTTTACCTTATCATTTGGTTTACCTTTTGGCTTATAATTGCCGGTTTTTTTCTTTATTCTGCAGCTTCCAGCAATCAGAGATGTTGTGTCCACTTTTCTTGCAATATTTGCACGACTTGTACTTGCTTCTGGATTTCGACCGGTTCTTGTAGTCGTTCTAACTTTTGTCTTGAGATCCATTGTTTGAGTTCTTCTCCTTTTGTCTACCACGAACAAACAAGTCTTCTCCTTTTGGACTTGAATTTTCAGAAGGTACCATATGTTTCATCTTCTCCTTAGCATGCAAAGCTTCATAAACTTCATTAAGAGTGAGAGTATCCCTACTATAATATGGTATATCTAAAATTTGAAAAAGAACTAGGCAGGGAACACAAAAGAATAAGACTCAAATCCTCATCATCATGTTTTGCCTCCATCGACTCTAGGTCGGCAACGATCTCCTTAAACACCGAAAGATGATCAAGTACGACTCCTCCTTCTTGCAATTTGTGATAGTACAATTTCTGCTTAAGATGCATCTTGCTGGTGAGATCTTTTGTCACACAAATTTGTTCTAGTTTCAGCCATAATGCAGCAGTTGTCTTCTCCTTTAAAACCTCCTGCAAAATATTACTTGATAGATGAAGGTGAATCTGAGATAAATCCTTACGATCTTTACGCTTCTCATCTGCGGTCCATGTGATAGGTTGTTTCTCAAATCCTTCTAATGCATCATCTAAATCTATCTGTGCCAACACAGCCCTCATCTTGACTTGCCACAGCGAAAATCTTGTGTCTCGACCCAGAAGTGGAAGATCATAATTTAAAGTCGCCATGAGAAATAAATCCTGAAATTGCTGGTACTGATCTGTATAAACCTAGCAAAAAATCACGACCTATTTAATATATGTTCTGTATTTAATATATGTTCTATCTATGTGAATCAAAGATCTTCAAAAAAACTCCTGGTGCAAATCTCGGATCGACGTAGCTAAGATCACTGGAATTAACTTACTCACGTGAATCAACAGTAACCTTGCTCCACCTCCACGTGAACTGATTTAATAAAGAAATAATTTCTCTTGGAACCTGTGCTGGAGTGCTATGGCCCGTGTTGGTTTTGGTCTTCTGAAGATTAGATGCGCACGGCTTCGGGGGCTTCACCTGTGCGCAGATTGCGTCGGGGCTTCACCTGCCGATGCTGATTCCAATGCTTCACGACGTTAATTCCAATCCAATATCTCCCAGCAATGTTTGCTTTTCAATGGGCTTTTCCTTCGGCTGCAGCTTTGGACGTCGACGTCGTTTTCCACGCGAACAAGCCGACGACCAGAAAACGACGACTTGTCTTCGCTCGCGCTTGTTGGACCGTGGACGGGAGGACGCTTGGATCGAGGGACTGAAGGACGACGCTGGCGCCGAAGGAACGGGCGACGGGAGACGCAGCGATCGATGCGAAGACGCTGCGCGAGCCTAGATCTTTCGTTTAAAATCCTAATCTTTGTTCTAATACTATTTGTTCAAAAAATAAGGATAAAAAATACACAAATTTTTACGTGAAAAATCTTTACAGGAAAAAGCTACAGACGTCAACCGGCGATGATCACTATATGAGAAGTGATTACAAAAAAACGCAAGGGATTACAATAAGACGTTACGCTCCCCGTACGACTTACAAGAGGTATATAAAAGGGTAAAAGGACTTAAAGTCTAAGTAGGACACTAATTCGCTAATATAGTATCTTTCCATATACTACTATATTAGAAATTCGGATCAAATAGTTTTCCTGTCACGAGCTTGTGCCTCTTACGGACGATCTGTAGTGTGCTAGAATCGCAGGTGACTGGATGTCTGCCTAGTTATGAATGAGTGGTTCAACACCTGCAAACAGCCAGGGCAAACTGTGCTTCTGATGGGTGCATGCAGAATTCGGGCCAGAATTCAAAAGCATTGTCTCGGTGAGGATAAAAGATTAGTCTGTGTCAGAGTTCAGAACAAACACCATCTCATGTCCCAAGGATTTTGTACTGCATGTACGTTGTGTGGAACCAAACGCTTCAGGCTAAAATTATCTACTACTACTACACGGTATGGATCGTAGTTCTTCAGGTATATACTATGCGTTTTCATCTACATGTACCCATGTGAATTACAGCTAGGAAGGCGATGAGCATTATAAAACTGAAGCCGAACGAACTTATGTACATTTGCACCGTGGAAGTCCATGATGTCCGCCGTTCCTGCTGTCCTTCAGGCACATGGTCAGAGAGACGGGCGCATGCGTGCTGTGTAGGCTGTAGCTCGCCTCTTCTGACCTATATGTATGCAACACCAACTCACGGGGCCTCAATCAAAATCGCTGGCAGGAGTTGGTCAGAGCTTATGCCCCATTCGCAACGAAGGAAATTTCGTAGGAAACAGTTCAAAGTTTACGACGATGAATCGAGAAAATTCTTGTGTTTCAAATAAGACCCATGGTATAGTAGAGGGGCGCCTAGCATCCACCGAAACCGCCTGACGCAGTACCAGTTAGACAAGAGTACAATTGATTGGCAAATGGCAAGTGCCTAGGTGGGCTTCTCAAATCGTTGAGATCTTATACGGCCCATGTTAGGAAGGCCCGCCCAAATTAAAAGCGCAGACCGGCGTGGAGTGGGAACGCTACGATGCTACCAGTACCAACCAGGCCACTCGGCCCATTACACGTTTTGCTCGGATGATCGTACAGACGGAGCAGCAAAGCAAGCAAGGAAAAAATTTACCCAATCCATTCCGGAGTTTTGGGTCTAAATGACACGGTTGGCGTCGATATTAACAAAACTGGTCGTTTACACGTCATATTGCCAAAAATAACATCACGGACATGCCAGTGGCCAACACGTGTCCAAAACCATGCATCTGACGCCCGGATTCAACATCCACCGTTCATCTGGCGCCCGGACCTCCCTCCTGCTACCACGTGGCGAGCTCCATTCTCCTGGCGCACAGACAAGCCTTGTCCGTGCACCCAGAGAAATGTGCTGCCTTGTCTGGTCGCCCATGCCCCAGAGTCGCTACGTGTCACCCAGCCGCCTTGTCCTGTCTCCTGTGGCCCGGACGAGCCAGCTGTCGCGCGTCCGGCCGCCTTGTCTACTTGCCCGTGCACCAGATGTGCCCTGTGTCGCACGCGTTCGCCAGCTGTCCATGTCCGCTTGCTAGTGCCCCAGATGCGCCTTGTTCGGTTGCCCCTAGCCCAGACGCGCTAGCACCGCACACGTGGCGCAGCTCCGCTCCTCCTGCGCCCGGACCAACTCTGATCCCGCATGGATGCGCCACCACATCGGCAGTTGCCCTCCTCTCGTGCCTGGGGTCGCTGCCCAACCCTCTGTCCCATCTTGTCCTTGTCACGTTCATCCATCGCCTTGCATTCAAGCCGCGCACGAGAGGGAATCTGATTCCTCTCGTCGCTTCGCGGTCGGCCGTGAGATGCATTCGTGAAAGCATCTAGGCCTCTAAATTTTGTTTTGGTAATTAATAACATTATGTGTTATGGGACTAACATGTTTATTGAGTGTTTAAAAATGTTTAGTCCCGATGACAAATACAACAACCTGGAGATGCATGCTAAAGATCAACATGAAGATCAAATATGGTTCAAAGACAAGGTACAAGTAGTCTAGAATCCTTTTGATTTTACCAGTCTTAGGAGAAAAGGATGGAAAACTGGATGTTAGGTTAAATGCCGTACTATAAAGAGGGATCTTGACTAGTAGCTTGATAGCGTGTTCTTGTGCCTTCTGGATCAATCTAGGATCATGCATGCACTTAGAGTTTGTTTTGAAAGCCAACACTATTTTTCTTAGAAAAGTCGATAGTATCAATGTTTACTTGGCGATACTACCGCACAACGGTATGACCGGGATAGTGGTGTGGTACTACCGCAACCCGATCGTACCTTAAACTTGTTGGTGGTACGTATTTTACAGAGTGGCCCCTTTGTAACATCCTAGCCCAACATAGAGCCTAGAATACTACTAAACTACTCTACTGAACCAATTAATTTCAACTTCTTAATAAACAATCAACCAAACATTCATGAATGAATAACATAATGCTAATATTCAAGAACTAACACATTCTACAAATAATCAATAATAGGACTATCATCTATCAATTGAATATAAATCACTCATGACACCTTCTCTTTATCAAACTATTCTAATACAATCCAACATTGCTACCTTAAGGCAGCCAATAATCAAATAGACGCATCTAAAACATCGAGGTTCAGCAAAACTACGAAGATGATAGAATAATCCAATCAATCATTTTAATCCATCGAATAGAATTAATTGAACTCAAATAACGGGTTTAAGAGCATAAGGAGAACATCCACGAGCACAAATAAGACATCCACCACGAAGGGTGGTCACAGACTGAATCTAAAGAATTATCATAAATTCGAAGTTTAGATAAATGATCTAATCTATTTGTCATGAATTGTGTAATTGTGACGTGCAACAAGTCTACCCCTGTAACACCCTAGCTATTCGGAAGCCAAGATGTTACCTAAAGGACTAACATACAACAACAATGCGGAATAATTTCAAACAATAAAACAATTAATCTCGAATAAAGATCAACATCTAATGGAACAAATGTAGGAATTTAATCTAAATTCATCGACGAATCACATTCTCTAAATAGCCAAGTATATTGAGTCAATTAAGATATTCCTATCAATAATCTAATCAAGGATCACATGCAGTTATTGAATCAATCATAAACATAATGAAGGATAACATACTTCATTTATTACAATCCAATACTTAACGAATGATCGGAAAGAACAAGTTCATATGATTAATAGTGAACAATGTGAAGTGAAAGAAAGAATGTGAAGTGAATGGTGTAATCCACGTGACTAAGCCCACACATGCATGCCGTCTTCAATAGTTACCTAAAACAAATAAACATGACAAGAATGAGTCCACGACTCAGCAAGTACAACAGAATAAAGCGAACCATACTGAATATGAACATATCAATCACGGAATAGAATGCGAATGTAGAACAGATGAATAAGAACATAATAACACAGAATAGAAATCGAAGGTAGAATGGATGAAATCATATGAATGAATCAAATGTATGAACTCCACTTCTCCTTATACCGGTATAGCCAGTGACACACCCGTCGGTGTTCACTTAGGCCCGCATTTAACAAAATGCAAGGATCCAAGGCCCGTATAAAGAACGTTTCATACGGGGATCCAAATCTGCCTACATTGGAATAGTGAGTCTTACATGCCCATACTGGAATTGATGGGTCTTTTCAATCCACTCTCGTGGATGAAACATGAACAATGAATGAATGGAATGAATTATGAATAATGAAAGACATCATCACATTAAACATGTATTAATGAACATGAAAAGAACATGAAGTATTGAATCTACTCATGGATCATAGAAATAACAGTATGAACAACAACACTCAGTATTCACCAACAATAAGAATCACAAGGTACTTGCCCATGTTGGAATAATAGGACTTCACTACCCACTTCCATGGTGAACATGAAAGAAGGAACGAATAAATATTTTGAATGTAAACATAGTGTCGAAGAATCAAGGTATATCATTTATGAATGGAAATAAGATATACCGAAATTACCCATTGCATAATCATCAATCAAGTGGAACAATCAACAAATAAGACAATTCAATTGTACTTGCCTTTCGAACTGCGATGCGTTAGGAGGTAAGGACAAAACCACTAATCTCGAATTACCTCCTCCTACACAAATTAATTACTTGAATAAGAAATAACGTGAATAGGATGCTACTCTAAACGCTTAATCGCATCAACCTCGAACCAAGGTTCACATGGTCGTTCTGCCCAATTAACTCGACAGATTAACAGGACGACAAACTGGACAGCAGTACTAAACAAAGCATAACTTTTGATCTAAGACTCGAAACTGAGTGAGCTTAGATCCTATGGAAAGATAACGAAAATATCCACATTAAACTAGTTGGGTGAATTCTTTTATTCGGCCAAAATATTAGGCTAACAATTAGATGAAAGTCTATTGCAGAATCTGCCTAGCAGAAAAAGACAGCAATAAAGAAATGATCATAGCTTTTATTATACAATTCCAATTAAAGTGTTCTTTATCAATATGGAAAGATGATAAAATTATCTACAGAAATATTTTTGGGTGACAAGTCTGAATCTGATCCTAACCAAATCATATTTTATTAAACATCTTTACTGACAATTCTCGTCAGGTTTTCAGGACAGCAGGAAAGAATCTGTCGTAACTTTTGAACCGTAAATCGAAATTTAGTGATCTTCGTGGATACAGAAAGCTAAGAATAATTCCCACATAACTATAGCAGATGGGATCTTCAAATTAGTAACCTAAACACATGAAAACCGTCGTGCAAGGTACGGGACAGAATTGATCTAATTGCAGCAGGGAACCGATCTACTAAACGTAATCGAATTTGCATCTAATACAACCCAAACAGCGAGGGGAATCCATTGTTACCCTTGAAGAACCACAGACGTCACCGATCAATCCCCCACGAAGATGATCTTTGTCGAACCCAAGAGCGAAGGATCCCGAATTCTCTGTGTTCATACACTAGTCCAGGATTTCTAGTGTACACAGTCAAACAAAAGTGATAATCAAAACATATCACACACTTTATTAATAATTATTCAGAGTTTATTACAAAGGGGCCTGAGGCCAAATAAAGTAAAACACAGAGGAAGCAGAAAAGTAGTAGTAGACCCAACGATTCACCACAGGCAATCGTCTGGGGGCGCAGCCTAGGCGTCGGTGTCCTCACCGTCTTGATAGAGGTCTTCTCTTGAATAAAGATTATTCAGCAAGAGTGAGCACCACTACCGTGATCGCAAGTTACACCCATCAAGTAACAGATTGAATGCATGCATAAGGTAAACAAGGGGTATTGGCAGGGTTTATTTGCATAAAGCAGCATTTTCAATTTTAAATAATCATATTAATTTCCAATACCATTTTTATACTATATCTAAAATCAGATTTTAAATGACAGTTTTATATTGTGGATAACCTCCATATTTGAATGGTGAAGGATACCCTCCTATCACATGGCTAACCGCCCAATTTTACCACAAGGATTATCCATCCAAAATCATCTGTTGAAATCATTTTAAAACCATAAACAAGTCTAACTCAGAGTGGCTTTGCTAGCATGTCCATGACCGCGGACGCGGCTATTCGAATAGTTTTCTACTCTGTAGAGTTTATACAGCTTTACCCACACGAGATAATATGCTCTTTGTGTCGGCCAATCCACGCTTCCTAAGGCGTGTGACAAAGCAATTATCACAAGGCCGTTACAATGTTATACCTCAGAGTACTCATGCCCGCTAAGGTTTCGCTTCCATTGGACTGGCCGTTCTCCGGAAGCCCCCTCTTGCGCTAGGTGGGACTATTGTCTAACCGACACCCACACATACAACACGGCATGAATATCTATGAGGTATCCCAAATTAATAAGTCAGGTCTTGCCCATACAAGACATGTGGTGGTACAGTGAGGCATAGCAAGATACGGCTCGAAGATCGGTCCTTAATTGACTTGGACGTCTTTCAAAATCAAACCCTGGGTCTTAATCTTAACCAGATTAAGCCCGTGCATAAACCTGCACCCACCATTCATCCATTTCGCCCAAGTTCAAACCATTTTTTTATTTTATTTGCAAAAACCACCTTTATAAACTCTCTATGGTAAAACAATACCATAGATTTAATTTTAAACAAATTTGTAATGGTTTGGCTAAATCCTCCCAAAATCAAATCATGGTCTAAGCATTTGCTAAGCATGTGAATATTTTTCATAATAATTTTGCTAATGGTGACAAGGGCAAGACAATCAATAATCAAATTGGCCATACCAAAGGTATTGGAATAACTAAGCATTTAAACAGGGCATTAAAATAATTGATTAAAAGTATGCATGCAATAATAATTTTAAAAACTGAATTAAATAACTTTTAAATACTGGGGGCAATATGGTCAATGGTATAACTTGCCTCCGTTGAAGTCTTGAAACTCTAATTCCTCTAAAGGATCCACCTCTCCGGAATCGTCAAAGCCTATACGCGAAAGTACGATAAATTCAAATGAAATTCAAATAAATTCAAAAAGATAAATCAAACTAACTCAAAATCAAATTATTTTAGTTTAGTTATTTAGATAATGATTTTATACGAATTTAGCAATTTGAATCACCCAATTTGGAGTTTGGATGCAAAAGATATGTATTTTAGAAGTTTAAACCCTAAATTTGGAATTGAATGAATTCCCTTATTTATTTTCCCGAAGGAAAATCCGGATTTCTTCGCTAGGTGGCGTCGGCGCTCGGAGTGAAGTCAGCGGCGAGTGGGCACGTGGTCAATGGACCATGCCCACAAGCAGTCAACGCTCACGATGGGCGCGGTCACGCAATGATGAAGCAGGAGGAGCGCGAGGCTTGCGCGCGGATGACGTGGCGAAATGCGCCATGTGGGTGTACACGTGTGTAGCCACGTGGGCTTTAGGGCGGACATGGCGCTTAGGTGGCGCAAATGTGGCGCCACGTAGGCACGCCACATCATCAAGGCCGGCGGCGCTCTCGGCGTTGAGCTCGCCGGCGCTACGCGCCACGGTGAGCTCTGTCGAGTGGCTCAACGTGAAGAGGGGGAAAAGGGGAAGGCGATTCTCACCACGGCAACGGTCCGACGCGATAGGAATGGCGGCGGCGGCGGCGGCGCTTGTGGGTCCGGCGGCAAAGACTCCGGTGGTCTTGACCGGGAAGCGCGACGGGAGGGCGGCGAGGTGTGGCGATCTTGAAGGTGGGGTTGGGGTGGCAGGGAGTCCTTGACCTCATGGGAATCGAAAAAAAAACCTCGGCGCGTGGTGGTATAAAAATTTGAAATTAATTTGAATGAAGAGGGAGAGGAGGAGATTAGGGAAGTGGTGAGTGAGGAAGAGGCTCCTCATGCTCCCTTTATAGGGTGGAGAGGCAGGAGGAGGAGATCAGGCGCCAAGGGCGGTGGTGATCGCGGGATCCCGCGATTCTGAGGCGTGAGGAGAACAGCGGACAAGAGGTGGGGCGGCGATTCGGGGCTTGAATCTGTGCGACAGCGTGAGGAAGAGGCGAGAATCACTAGGCGCAAATGGAGCTCCATGGAGCGCTAATGGCGGCCGGGCGTGGTGGCTTGAGAAAGAAGAAAGGAACGGGAAGAAGAAGATGGCGGCAGGCCCACTGTCGGCGAGACAAGGAAAGAGGGAGAGAGTGGGAGGAAGCGGGCCGTCGAATCTCGATCCGACGGTCACAGCCATTGAGTGGCTGGCGCGGGGTGGGCCGAGATGGGCCGGGGCGCGGGAGAGGCAGATGGGCCAAACTAGGGTTTCGGCCCATGCACTGTTGAGGGATTTCTTTTGGTTTTCCAATTTAAATAATTGGATTTTCAATTTTAGCTTTAGAAAATAGCAACATAAATCCAAAAATTCTAGAAAAATTCATAGAAATTCCTAGAGTTATTTTGGACTTAATAAAATTATTTCCAACTTAAATTTGGCTTTTACTTTTTCAAATAATTTATTTTGGCTTTAAAATATTTAGGAAAAAGCTTTTAAAATTCCGAAATTACTTTAATTTTTATTTTTTGTCTTTAACTCAAATAAAACTTTTAAAACTTCAATAAATTTTATTTTTGACTTTTAAAACTTCAGAAATTCCAATAAAGCAAATAAACTCTTTCAAATTTTAGAAAATCCAATAAAATAATAACTTTTAATTAATTTTAAATTAATAATGAATTTTGGGCTATTACAATCTTCCTCCTCTTCCTCGTTCTTCCTTTCTTTCTCCTTCCTTCGCCAAGACCCAAGTGAGGAGGAGGTAGTCGACCTTAGGCGTGACAAGGAGGAGAAAGGCGCCATGGAAGAAATTTGGTTTGGATCTTAAGAGGCACGAGAAAGAATGGGGAGAGGGTGGCGGCGAGGATAGGGAGGAGGAGGGTGGCGGCTTGGAGGGAGGAGGGTGCAAGGGGAAAAACCTTAGGGTTTTCTCCTTGGCCAGCCCCTCATGGGCCTCTTAGCCCAAAAGCCCAAGCCCAAGTTGGCGAACAACTGTGGAAAACCCCTTATTTGATCTAGCCATCTCTGTTGTATACTTTCTTTGTTAGGACAAATCCCTCTCTGAACTAGATTGCACTCGATATTAAATAAATTCTCTCCCGAATAATATATCCTCTCCATTTGATATTCGGGGTATTACAACCCCTTTCCATGCATGTCGTTGCCTCGAGAGGTACCTAGAAAGCACAACACAGCAAGAGTGAGTCCACGACTCAACAAAGAGCAACGGTGATAAATAACATAACATCATAATCAACCAATGAGGATACTAAATCTCATTATGAACATTAGCAATGAATCACAAATCCATCTCTTATGTATGAATACAATGCACATATCAAGAATGCTCTTTCTTCAACTTCTTTGCAGTTACCGGTAATGCCGAGTAGTGCATCCGTCGATGCATACTCAAGCTTGTGCCCTCAGGCACAGGGACCTCATGCCCACACTCCATGAGTGTGGGGACCCAAGCCCGTCCAATGTATGACGGGGATCTCAAAGGAACAATCATTGGCTACCACGTAAACCAAGGTTCAGAAATGAATGCCATGACGCAAATTGAACTCACATTATCAATCCATCATGAAAGTTAGAGCTGTTCAAATGTCGGTAGGGCGAACTTGGTAGGGCTTGAAAAGCTTACGTAGAAATTTGGCAAGCCAAGCCCGGCCGGCAGGCCTAAAATGTTGATTTTCCTATTAAAATATATTATTTTAATCTTTTTTGGAATAAAAAGGTATTATTTAATTCATTTTCAAGATTCAAATAATATATTTCCAATTATTTTAAAAAATTAGAAAATTTGAAATTTGGGCGAGCTTGCCAGTAGGATTAGCGATCCCAAGCCGGCCGGACATGATCAGGCCCGGGCCGGGCTGCCCGTGAACAGGTCTAATGAAAGTATAATGCTCAACGACATTATCAAACATAAAACCTCGTAATTAGATCATGGCAATTAACAAAAATGAAATAACGCAATTCATTATCACTACTTGCACTTGCCTCAACCGTGAGACGGAAGACAACGACGAAAAGCTCTAGCTCCGGGGTTCACCACCACCTGGCAGTCGTAAAACAATATACTAAGTACATAAAACAAAAATGTACAGTATTGCAATGGAACAAAATGAGAACAAGCGTCCCTAATCGAAACCCGAACATTTAATCAATACACTCTCAAATTCCCAAATCTGTCCAAACAGACAGCTGTTAATGAAAAATTCATAACTTTTGAGTCAAAACTCCAAAAGCCATAAATCCAATTTTTCTAGAACCTAATCAAGACTAGCTACAACTCCTCAGGTGATCGAAAGATTAAATTACCACATCTAATTCTTTGATTTTAATCCCGAAGACCATTATGTCATCTTCGGTAATTCTGACTTGGAAAATTCATAACTTTTGTTTGGCACAACCAAACGCATTGTTCTAATACTCTATGGAAACTAAAGGAAACCATCTATCTTAATAAAATTATCACAAATTCTCACTGTGCAACAAAGGTTACAAACAGTCAAGTAAAACTCTTCTGTCCACAACAGAGGGACAGATTGCAGCATTAGCTTCTAAAATTCATATCTTTTGATATAGATATCCAAAAATTATGAAGTTAAGGAATCATAATGAAAATACCTACAAATCTCATGGAGACCAACTTATCCAATTCGGCTGTCTCCAAGATCAAAATTACAGAACTATGTTCACTGCACAAGTCCTGAGTCTGAATTAGCACCTAGTCTTGAGAAAATTATAACTAATTCATAATTTATCGAAAAATTATGAATTAGGACTTTCTGGAAAGCTCACGTGAAACCCCACATATCTCCAGGAGACACTAATCCCTGAATCTACCTGGAATTAATCCAATTTCGCGCGTCAACAGATCACAGAATAAACCGATCTACTGCAGCATGTTCAGAACAGTTGAAGACTACAAATCGTAATTGAAAGATCTACTAAAATCAGTATGGAAAGCGAATTTACCCATGAAATCCCACGGGATTTCATTGAATTCCCTCGCGAAGAACACCCCCCACCTTCTTCCTCCTCTTTTCCCTTTTTCCTCCCTTCTTCTCCTTCCGTTGGTCGACCACACTGCAGGGGTTGGCGAGCACGAGAAGATGGCAGAGGAGGAGGGGAGCAGCAGCTCTGGACCTGAGGCAATGGTGGCGCAAAGGGGCAGGGGAGGGGCGGCACCAAGGGCATGAGGGGTGGCGGCATGGGGAGGAAAGGGGAGGGAGGGGGTTTCGGCCTAGGGTTAAAGGGGGAGGGGCAGCTTGGGCATGGACCCTTAGGGCGCCTGCCCCCTCTTGGCCTGCTTCTGGCCGACCACAAGGGTGGATAAGCTTGGGCCGGAGGCCCAAACTCCAAAATTCCCCCAAAAACTCTGAATTTTAATTAATTTTCCTCTCCTGATTAATATTCTCTCAAATCGAAATTCTGGCCTTTTTGGAGCTTGTGTGCTCCCATGGAAAGTGGTAGTACCGGAGCCTTCTTGGCGGAACTACCGCATCGTGGTATGACCGCAAATACTTCAGTGGAACTACCGGTGAACGTTCGGAATGTCCGAACGTATGATCTGATCGTGCGGTCATGACGAGTGGTCCGAACGTTCAAACAAATCTGAGCCAACCACGTGGTCAGTTCGATCGGGTGAAGCTAGTTCGGTTGCACTTGTGAAGCGGTAGTACCGGAGTTATTTTTGCGGAACTACCGCGTCACGGTATGACCGTATGTCCTTGACGAAACTACCGCAACCCGGTGTAACCGAGATTTAGAAAGCGGTACGTTATTTCCAATGAGTGCCTGTTTTGGACCTCTCAGCGAATGGTCGTACCACCCCTTAAAATCGAAATGATCGGAGAGGGGAACTACCGCATGATCAACGGCGGTAGTACCGCTCAGCATTTTCAACAGCTAGATCAGAGGCATTAAATGCGCCTGCGCTAGCCATTACTATTCAGTTGGAGGAGTGTGGTAGTACTGGCCGGTGAACGGCGGTACTACCGTTTGTGTTGAAAAGTTCTGTGTTTTGCCTCCAACGGTCGTATTTGCTTGTGGGGGGGTTATAAATACCTCGCCACCAACTCAAGGACAAAGTGAGAGACTTCATTTAACATCTTTGAGCTTAGAGTTTTCTCTCTACACCTCATATACACTTGTTGCATTCATTGTGAGGTGGTTGAGCAAAATTCAAATGCGTTCATTCTAGATTGATCCTTAGCACTTGATTGTCATCAAGCGAAGATTGTGGTTCTTTACACTTGGTGTTTGCCAACACCTAGACGGTTTGGCGAGAGTTCGCACGGTGATCTCTTCAAGAAGATTGTGAAGAGGCCCAGTGCTAAGAATGTGAAGCGGATGCATGCTCACCATCTCCAGAGCGGAGGAAGAGCAACGATAGTGATCAAGAGGGAAAGCTTAATTTGTGGAGCCAGCTTGATTAGTTTAAGCTTCCTCAACGTGGACTAGTGAAGACCGGCAAGTCTTCGATACCATGGGAAAAACTTCATTGTCTCCTTTGTGGTTTATTCTTATCTTTACTACTTCCATATTTACATGTCTAGCAATTTTCTTGTGTAGAATTGCTTAGCTAGAATTGTATCTAGTTTAGACATAGTCCTTAATTATCTTAAATTGTTAATTAATCGAAAAGTTTAAAAACCTCCTATTCAGCCCCCCTCTAGTTGGTTATTCTTGATCCTACAATTCGGCAGCTATAAATTCACGGTGCGGTGCGTGACGCTTCACTCGCTCGCTCTTTCCTTCGCAGCCTTGGTCGATTTCGTTTTCGTAGACGATTAAGGCTTGTTTAGAGCTATCATATTAGCAGGTTTTTTTCTCTCGTATGTATTCTATTTATTAACTCTGTAGTTAGTTAATTAGTCATTGTTAATTAATTGTAGTTATTTAGGCGTAATTAATTCAGTTGTTATCATTTAGGCGTAATTAAATTTGTGTTAGTTAATTAGTTGCAATTAATTATGTCGTAATTAATTAGTCGTAGTTGAATTAATCAAACGTATTCATTCGTGGCATAGTTAATTAGTTACGAATTAATTAGTCGTAGTTAGTTAGTGTTAGTTAATTAAGTAGTCATAATTAATTAGTGGCAATTAATCAATCGTAGTTAATTAAGTCTTACTTAATTAGTCGTAGTAAATTAGTCATAATTAATTTAGTTGTAGTTAGTCGGTTGTAATTAATTTAGTGATGTTATTAAGTAAGTAATTTATTTAGTGGCCTTATTAATTAGTAATAATTTATTTGTAATTAATATGTGGTAATTAATTAGTTGTAATTGATTAGTGATATTTAATTGATAGTAAATAATTTAGTCGTAAATATTGTAGTTGTCATTATTAAGTCGCAATTATTTATTTGTAATTCATTTGTGGTAATTAGTTATTCCTAATTTAGTGACAATCAATTTAGTTGTACTTAATTAATCATAATTATTTTATCGCAATTAATTAAGTATTAACCAATTGGTCATAGTTAATTAGTGCATATTTATTTGTTGTTTGTATTTAGTCGCATTTTTTAATATCTAGCCATTCATCGTCATTATTAATTTATTTACTAATAATATGTGTCTTTCATCTCTTTCAAATCATGCATCTACCAGAGTTACCGGAACCCTTCTACGACGAACATCACCGGTGTAATTTGTGGATCACTGTGGATGTGGATGGCCCTCCACCCCTCGTGCTTCGGTCCGAGAAGCATTACTGGTAGCTCGATGCTTGCTATGTCCCAATTCTTCAGGACACGGATTTGTTGACCTTTGCGAGGCTACTCTCGGTCGGATGCTACTTCACCCTCGACGGCAGTGTGATGTCGAAACTTGTCGACAGGTGGAGACCCGAGACGCACATCTTTGCACTTTCGGTGGGGAGAGATGATGGCCACTCTCCAGGATGTCTCATTCTTGACTAGTCTCCCGATCAAGGGTGAGCCACTTGTTTCAGACCATCCGTCGACGGACTGGAAGGCCTGATTGGGGCATCGGTTTGGCATACCTGTCTCAGACCATGTTCGTGGTGCCCCTCGGATATGGCTGAGGAATTTCAGTCAATGCCCGTCGGATGCACCTAACGAGGTTGTTAGGACGCACCTCATCGCTTAATTTCTTCATCTCTTCGGTTGGGCCCTGTTTTCCACCACAGAGGGTGATTGGGTGTACCAACCGTCCACATCAAGAAGTCTTTTCGACGCGGAGGCTAGGCGATGCCCGATCTGATTGGGGACGGTAGTCCTTTGCGCCACATCTGAAAGCGTGTGATGCTTCGTGGCATGGCACCAGTGTGAAACTGGTCCTTGCCATATGTTACGTGCACCTACAACTGTGTAGTTGGGGTCACTTCCTTGTTGGGCAATCCTCGTTCGGGAAACAGTGCACTCGTACCCCGAGTTGCACGACCTGATAGACGGGTCCACTATGGGCTATAGGTGGACTGTTGCCTAGTTACGCTGGGCCAAGGACAGACCGATGAGGTGCTACTCATTATTCCACAACGAGTTCGAGTCGTTGCACGACAACAACATCATATGGGCTCCATGGAGCTCAGATTTCGTGAACACGGTAGCTCCACATGGGCTATCCATGCAATGCACCCAGGATGTAGGATTATGGGCGACGATCTATCACTTGATGTTTAGCCATATGGTGGAGCCTTACATGCCGCAGCGTGTAATGCGATAGTTTGATTTGTACCAGCTTGTGCCACCTCCCGACAGCAGGATCCTGCAGTAATCCGTCCCCTTGTGATTCGAACTCCATCTGAGTAATGTTTGCATTTCATACCCACATTCCCTGTTCTGAAATGAATCCTTCTCAAATATAGGCAATCAAGGGCAGGCCGACATGCTGAGGACTAGTAAGCAGTCCAGCATGAGTGGGTTATGGCTTGGACAGAGACGGCGCACATCGAGGTTCTATAGGAGCAGAGGTTGTACGACATACGTACATACCGCCAGTACATCGAGTGCTACGTACCACGGTCGCGCACCAGACTAGCTCGTCCTCCACCAGAGCGTCCGAAGTAGGTGACACACCAGGAGAGGCTCCGTCACCCATTTGATCGACACAACGCCTTGAGTCATGATGACACCGGAAAACACTCACAATCTTTGCTCATTTCATTGATGATATTTGTATTGTTTGTTACTGGACATGTGTTATCTGTCATTTCAGTTCAAGCGGATGCAGCGGATCGCAAGCGTATCCGAGATTGCGATCCGCAGCCCAGAGCACACCGTACTGGGGCTTCTGAGTACTTTGAAGTACAACTTCGTGGAGTCAAAGAATGTAAGAAAGAATATGAGATACGGCCATTCAAGACACGACGTCGTACACGCCGCTCACCGAGTGGGCCGACCGTGCTCACCTGCTAGGTCAGCACGGCCTAGTTAGACCGGTGGGCGTCCTAGCACTCCCAGTCGGTCATCCGTGCTGCAGATCGGCGGGGAGGTAAGTTGTGTACAAATTATGTTATGTTTTTTTATTACGTCTTAGGTTGTGCTAACATCTTGTCGTCCTGTAGCCGCTGAAGAATCTAGACCCGCCATTATGTGTTAATGGAGTTTTGGTTATTAATGATAAATCTATTTTTGAGACTAACACTCTTATTGATATATCTATTGTTTAGTCTCAGCTTGGATATAAAAGGAAAAATCCAAACAGGTATGCATTCATTTTGATAAATCTAATTGTGAGACTAACATGTTTATTGATATACCTATTGCTTAGTCTCAAATTGGATATAAAGGTGAAAATCAAAGAGGTATGCATTCTACATTATATTTCTATATATTGTTGCATTCCTCGAATCCAAAATATAAGATGAATTCCACCAAAAGTCTAACTTGAATATGTGCATATGTTCTTATTACACATTTGTGTATGCACACATTTAGGGGGAAGCTCAATCTATGTTTTGTGGTTTCATTGGTATTGATCCATATTCCCGTTTCCACATATATTAAGGATCTTTACTTTGAAACATATCCTTGAGTATATATAACTTGTGTAGTTAATATATTCATATGAATATATGAGACTTGTGTAGCTCATACATGCTCATATATCCTTTGAGTATATACAACTTGTGTAGCTCATACATGCTCATACCAATCTACATTCAATTATTTGTAATTGAAGTGGTTGTCATCAATTACCAAAGAGGGAAAGATTATGGTATCTTGTCCCACCATTATGAGTTAATGGTATGTTGTGGTAATTAATGACAATCACGTTGTGGAACTAACATTTTCCATGAGTTGGATGAATAGGTTGTGTTCCATGAGGATAGAGACTTTAGATGACATCATGAGTTGATTGTCATCAAGTCAAGACTCGGGATAAAGGAAATCATCATGTGTTGATGATGTTCAAGTCAGAATACCGAAGTGAAGAAAAACATCATGCGTTGATGATATTGAAGAGCTTGGAGTAAAGGATGCATCATGTGTTGATTTGTATCAAGTTCAAGAAGAGGAGATGATCATGAGTTAATCATCAAGTCAAAAGAAGACCCATCATGTGTTGATGGAAGTCAAGTAAAGGGTGCATCATGTGTTGATGCATATCAAGACTCGGGATGGAGGATGTCATCATGTGTTGATGAGCGTCAAGTCAAGATCCCGAAGCGAAGCTTCATCATGTGTTGATAAAGGTCAAGTGAAGAACTCATCATGTGTTGATGAGCATTCAAGTCAGAACCGGACTTGAAGTGAGGATGTCGTCATCAAGCTTCAAGTGGTTGCTCAAGGCAAAGGTATGACTAGCTAGGGCTAAGGATGTGTTCCTAGTCTTTTACCGATCTCGGTGTTTAGTTGGGAGACCGGATTGCTAGTATAGGTTTGTCGTACTATTAAGAGGAGTCTTGTCTAGTAGCTTGAGTCTCATCATGTGTTGATTGCTCAATCTTGCTTGCTCTAGCTCTCCGTGGCATGATGCTATTATTTGTGAATGTGTTTTGCAAATAGCTGAGGCTCATGCATTTAATCCTTGTAGCATGTGACTATACTTTGCAAATGTGTTTTGCAAATGGTTGAAGTCCATGTACCTACTCCTTGTGGCATGATCTAAGTTTGCAAATGTGTTTTGCAAATTGTTGGGTTTCATGCATTTTCCCTTGGCATGGTCTAAGATTGCTTGTTGCTAATACTTTGGACTTAGACCATGGTAGTGGCTCTTTGGAGTTGTGCTTTTTGATTTGATAAAATGTGTTTGAGATCAAATCAAATAGGTGGGTTGTGTAGCCCTCTGAATAAGCTTTCCATAGAGTCCAAGATCACTCAATTCCGACATCGAGTCAAAAGTTATGACCGTTTTTCGAGTGTCGCTGTGCTGAAATCGGATGGCCCACATGCTGACCGACCCACATGCTGCTGGATGACCGCCCTTGTAAGGCCGGTCAACATTTTCGAGAGGACATTTTTCGGTTTTCTTGCACGGAAGGCCGGACTGACCGGGGGTCCGATCAGATCGGACCCTGTGAGGGCGGACTGACCGGGAAATTGCATGTAACGGCTATTTTATAAATTTGTTGCCTTGTAGAGGCCTGGACCGCCAGGCCCTATACTCTTGATCGAGGGTTTCCCGATTTTCGTGATTCTCCTCCAACGACTAGTTTTTGTGTGTGGGCTATAAATACTCACCTTAGCCGGTTGGAGGACAACCTTTGGCATCCTATTTCACTCACTTGAGCTAGTGTGAGCTTTTCCTCTCCATTGTGCATGTGTTGCACCTTGTGAGCAAGGAGAGAGGTCTCTAGTTGCATGTGTTGCATCTAGAGGTGGATTTATCCACTTGAGCTTTAGCATTCGTTGCGTGGTGAGAGTCAAGCAAGGGGCTTGGCTTATTACTCTTGGTGTTTGCAGACACCTAGGCTGCGTGGGCGTCGTGGGCGGTGATCTTCTCAAGAAACTTGTGAGAAGGCCGGCGTGTTGTGAAGGTTGGAGCTCACCTACGGAGGCGGGAAAGAGCTACCACTAGTGGAATCGAGGTGTTTGGCTTATTTCGTGGAGCCGGTCCAATTAGTTTGAGCTTACCTCAGCGTGGATTAGGGAGGCAAGCAAGTCTCCGAACACCACGGTAAAACGTCATTGTGTCATTGTGGTTTGCTCTCTAGTGATTTAGTTTGTGCAATTTACATTCCTATAATTAAATTGCTTACATGTCTTTGTATGATTTCTATCATTATCAATAGACTTATATTGTTGGTGCACTTAGTAAAGACTAGTTGATTTATGCTTTAATTGTGCAAAACCGAATTGATTTATAATTCCGCATTAAAACTCAGTTTTAGCCAAAAGATTTTAAAACCGCCTATTCACCCCCCCTCTAGTCGGCCTCCTCGATCTTACAGCCGCACATTCGTTGAGATGCATCTCTTCTGCCGTCTGCACCCTGTACTTAGACTAGCGCTCCCGATCGATCATCCGCATTGCACATCCGGGAGGTACGAGATGTTTAGTTTACATCCCGAATTTTTATTTGGCCTAACATCATTTCATCTTGCAGCCTTCAGTTGAGCGTGGGGGTGATGGCCATCCGTCAACCGATGAGGAGACACCCATCCCAGCTACTGTCAGGGAGCAATACACGGCGCCAAGGTTTGGACCATGGCACCTAGGGAACCCACCCCTGTCGTATGTTGGCCAGTACGGAGTACCGTACGAAGGGAAGAGCTCCTACAGGGTCGCTAGCACATCGCACGATCAAGGCTAGAGCCCCTTCATATGAAGGGACTTGCAGACAGCGTACCTGGGTGTGGACGATCCGGGCATGGATTTCTTAATCCCTTCATTACTATCATGATTATAGGTGGTAGCCAGTTCGGCATGACTCAGTTGGATGACATTGACGTTGGACAGACTCAGTTGGGCCAGAGTCAGCTTACTAGTGCACCTTCGCCCACTCATTGGTCTCCGTACCCCATTCGAACCGATACGCGCTCTCCGGGGCGGTTAACGTATCCCACGAGACATGCTCAATGCAAAACCAGGACGCGCACGCAGACGCAGATGCAACGAGCAGAGAATGGCTTAGACGAGTCAACCATATTGTATCTCGTGTGTAATTGCACTACATAGATGTTATGCGATTTTGTTGCGCTATATTTGTATGCATATTTTGTATGTTATGTGCATATTATTAGAGTTGATCGGTTGCAGATTCACATGAAATCAGAAAACTCGAAGTGTCGACATTTCAAGTGGAGTTGCAATCTAAAATTTGATGAATAAAATTGATGACATTTTGGAATGCACGTTGTGATTTGTGAATTACATGGCACACGCGGTTTGGTTACTTGCATTACAAACGACAGCATGCACGACTGAACAAACTAGAAAACACCTAAGATACACACGCGGCTTTTTTGGAATCGGGAAAAAAGAGGATCAAAATTAGTCTTCGCGGTGCAATAGCCCCTTCCCGTTGTTTTGGGACTGCCCAAGGTGGCAGCGAGTGTCAAAGTCATCCATGTCCTGCAATTCTATGATGTAAGTAGACCGTACAGCCAAATACATAACCAGGATGCAAATTGTACATAACACACCTCTTCTATATGGAGTGCGCCTAGGCGACTGGAAACGCTACAACAACCGTCGGTCTTGGTAGCAGGAGCCTTCCCCTTGTCTCGGGACTGCCCACGTCGGTGGTGTGTGTCAAAGTCCTCCATGTTCTCCGAGATAGACTGGACGATTGCATGATGTTAGAAGAACGAAAGGCCAAATACATAATCAGGATACAAATTGTACATAACTCACATCTTCGATATGGAGTAGGCCCAGGCGACAGGAGAAGCTACAATAGTCACCGGTCTCAGTAGCAAGAGCCTTCCCCTTGTCTGTCGCGCGCTATGCCCGGTCGTACTCAGCTTCCTGTTCGCGGATCCTCCTCTACCACCCAGCTGTCCTAGGCTCCTCCAGTGCCTTTTCAGTAAGGTCTGGTACGTAAGGTTTCCATTGCTAGAAGATCTTGGCTCGCATCGCGTAGTTCAACATGTACTTATGCTCGATGAATGCCCTATCGTACATCTCTGGCCCGTCGATCTATTGGAAGAAGTTGCAACGCATCTCGGGCTGCCATTACATGCGGATGAAGTTAGAAATTTATGAAATTCAACGTAGGGTGTGAAAAATCGATATGTGCGTAAGATTTTCTTACGAGAACGTTCCTGCGTGTGTAGTACGCCCGGGCGGCGGTGGCCGGGTGTGTCAACTGAATGACCTTCGCCGGCTCTTCGCACACACATTGTGGGCGTGGAAAATCTGGTGGTGCCGACACATCCTTTATTCAAAATCTGGGTAGGGTTTAGCACTCTTCGCAAGCCACTTGCGCTTCTACAATATCTTTGCATAAAAGTTCGTCGACAAGTCTGACATATTCTAGGCTAACCTAATGTTTTGCTATTGCGCACAAAACAAGGGTGAGTCAGTTCGAAACAAATATAATATCGAGATACGTATGTGTTAAGAAAGAATGACATAAACATATGCACAAATATGATCAGACTACCCATTTACATGACATGACAGTCCTCGTACAGGTGGGGCAATACAATAAATTACGACACTGAATGACGACTAGACGAGTTCAATATGTTGGGGCAATCCTTCATGGAGTGCCTAAGGGTCTTGCATATCCTACACTTCATCGTGCAGCTCAGGCCCCCACGCTGGCTGTCATCCATATCGTTCCAAAAGCGCCGCGTCTGCCATCATTCCTTCCCAATTGACTTCAAGGCCTTGTTCAGGCCCCATTATAGCATGTCCGGCCAAAGATCCCTATAGTTCATATCCAAGTCATACGAGTGAAACTCTACATTCCATGTATTGAAAAGGTGCTACATGTCGTAGTATTCGAAGACATACTGTGTAGACATCTGCCTCATTTGCTCGCACGCCTTGTACACATACGAGCATGGCTTGTGTAGGAGCTTCGGCTTGTTGTAGGTGCATGTAGCCACATCACCCAGGGTGCGTGCATGTTTCCTTTCCCTCCTGGCATGATTGTTGACATATTTTTGCCACAACCTGATCTCGTACTTCTCCTAAGGCCATTGATCACCCAGATGTCATGCATTCGGGCCTTCTGCATATTCTAGTCCATATACCTCTGCATGTTCTTGGACCACTGCTCTCCTTATTCCAACTGTCGCCTTGCTACGGTGGCTCTATTGACGATGTAACCAACCGTGTGAGTCCATGTTTCCTCAACAATCGCGGTGATAGGGAGGCACCGCACACCTTTGAGTATGCTGTTGTACACCTCAGACATATTGGTCATCATAGTTTCGTACCTCGCGTCGTTTGTGCTATAGAGTAGGGACCATTTCTCTAACTCGGTAGAGTGGAGATTAATCTAATGTGTAAAACTTATGGTGCTCTTGGATTTCCCGCTCACGGTCTGATGTCCCTCATGTGCCTCCGGAGGGGACTCCCTTGTATGTCTTGTAGTCTGATGTTCGAGATCTGTTTAGATGGACTCAAACTTCCGCATCTGGTTCTGTAGGAACAATGCCTTGAACGTCTTCATAAGTTTGTGACTACAGAACCACGTGAAGAAGTTCGATGCAAGATGCCTCATGCACCACCAGATTTTCACATCGTTCCACTGGTGAGGGGGTTTTGTCCCATTCTTCGTGATGTTCAGAGCTGACAATAACCTAGCATTGCGGTCTGTGATAAGGCATACGTTGGGGCTGTCTACCACAACCACCCACTTCACATTCACCGGGAACCACAGCCAACTGGATGTGTTCTTATTCTCTACAATAGCAAAAGCAACCAAGAGAAGCTGGTCATTCGTGTCGGCTGCTACCGCGGTGAGAATGGTGCCCTTGTACCTTCCCGTAAGGAAAGTGCTATCCATCGTGAGCACAGGACGACAGAACTTGAAGCCCTCTATGGCCTGGGTGAAAGCCCAGAACACCTAGTCTAGTATAAAGCAGTTGGGGCCTCCATCAGCATCTTCGCCTTCAAGCTTGTTTATGTATGTGTGGGGTTTGTTTCGGCAATCTGGTGAAGCATTCTCGGTACAAGGTTGTTCGCCTCTTCGTATGTCTTGTACATGGACTTGATAACTTTCTGCTTAGCTCGTCAGACCTTGCTATAGCTGACTGGATAACCAACCAGATTGGTGACTTCTGACAGTAGCATCTTGGGGGAGACGGACACGTCCTCCACAACTAGGTGGCTGATGAGGCTACCACATATGTGGAAGTCACATTCCGATGCTACCACAATGGCTCGCTAAGCTCACAAATATGGTCGGTCACCACCTTTACCATGAATACTGAGCCGAAGAACTTTGCTTGGTGAGCACTGGCTTTGCCAGGGCAGCCTTCCACTAATGTCCTATTTTAGACTGGTGCACCCAGTATACACGGTTGATGGATAGGGCATACCGTGCTATAGCTTGTTACACGACTGCCTTGCTAGGGCAGTGCTGCCCAACTAAGAGGGTGTCAGCATCGAACTCCCACTGGGACCCTTCTTCTTGTGGCAGTATGAGTGATCACACTGCTATGTTATCAAGTCTGGATGCCACGTACGGTGGCACCTCCGAAGACATTCCGCTGGTAGGACCAGCACCCTGGGATGCGCCCTCCTCACTACCATCCGAGCCTGGGTCGGTGTGCTCGTCGGACTCTGACCTGAGAGACTGGTCCAGTAGATACTCGTGGTAATCAATGCAGGTCGACCACCGCAGTCCCACCCCCTCATTTTGCACGAAATTATGTGCAACTCTTCTCTCATGGACTTCCTCCAAAACAACACATTTCGTGCTACTATCTTCAAACTCCACCTACGGTTGCCCACTTCCCGAGGCACTAGCATCATCAAGGTTTCCCAGCGGCCTGCCTACAAAATTCATGTACACCATCAGCTTCCCGTATATCACCGCCTCAGGCTAGTAAGCAATCTGCATGTATTGGCCCCATGCTATGCTTTTGTTCATCTTGACTAGCTCCCATATGCCCTGCCCTCTCCTACTCGTGCAAGTGATCGCCTCGATGACAAGTTTCTTCGTTGTTGGCTCCATGTCGAACTCCCTCCGGATGTAGCTCCTAAGCTCGTGAATATTCATCACATCGAGTCCCTCTGCCCGGACCACCTAGTACTGACATCTCGACAGGTCCAACCCATCGGGTTCGGCCCATACAAGACCGTCGTCATAAAACACCAAGTTTTGCATGTTTGAAATTACCTAAAGCCACAACAACCCGATTTGCGGTACGCAATATAACAAACAGGATATGTAATTAACACTAAATAATTAACTATGCACGACTATTTACATGAGATTATTTATTCAATTACTACTAATTAAATGGGACTATATAAAAATGTACTAATTAATTACGAGTAATTTATTTGTCACTAATTACTCATGACACAGATAATTACGACATATTACATATAAGTAAGCAACTAAATGTGTGTAATGGCGAATACGAATAATTAATTAATTAATTAGCAACAATTTTATTACTTATAAATAAATTAGTTTCGAGTAATTCATTACATTTAAATAATTCCCATTGAATTAATTATGATTAATTAGTAACCACTAATTAACTACACATCATTAATTATTCGTAATTAATTACGTTTATTTAATTACACTAATTAACTATGAGCCATCACTAAGCAACAAGGTATGTAATTAGCACTAAGTAATTAATTATGCAGGACTATTTAACTAAGAATTAATTAATTACAACTAAATAGTGATGACTAATTTATTTACGCTTAGTTAATCGGTACTAATTAGCAACGACTAAATTAATCACGAGTAAGTAAATTGTGGCTAATTCATTATGAATATTTCAGTAACAATTACTTAATTACGACAAATAGTAATAACCCACTTAATTACGAATAATTAACTACGACTAAATTAATTACGCCTAATTATTTAGGATTATTTAACTAAGAGTTAATTAATTAGGACTACATAGCAAAGACTATTTTATTTACACCTAATTAATGACGACTTGCTAAAAGCGACTAAATTAATTACGAGTCACTAATTGCACCTAATTAATTACAAATATTTGACTAGCAATTACTTAATTACGATAAAAGCGATAATGGCTCACTTAATTATAAATAATTAACTACAAGTAAATTAATTACAACTAACTAGTTGCACCTAATTAATTACGACTATTTAATTAAGAATTCATTAATTACAACTAAATAATCTTGACTAATTTATTCACACGTAATTAATGATGACTAAATAGCAACAACTAAATTAAATAAGAGTAACTAATTGCGGCTAATTCATTATGAATATTTAACTAATGATTATTTAATTACGAGAAAATAGTAATGAGTAACAATTACGAATAACAAACTACGAATAAATTAATTACATTGACTAATTGCGACTAATTAGTTACAACTATTTAACTAAGAATTCATTAATTACGACTAAATAGTACTAACTAATTTATTTATGTATAATTAATTATGGCTAAATAACAACGACTAAATTAAATAAGAGTAACTAAATGCGGCTAATGAATTACGAATATTTAACTAATAATTATTTAATTATGACAAAATAGTAATGACTAAATAACAAACTTGGACTTAATTAATTACAACTAATGCATACGAAAATAATTACCTCATCTTACTCATTGCACTGAACAATCTCTAATCGACAGCAAAATCACAAGTACCTTGCTCGCTCAAATCTCTCTACCTCACTAACGCAATTTTGTAGCGACAGTGAGAGAGAGCGCAAGAACGAGCATGAGAGTGAGAGCAAGAGCGACGCCGGTTTTTATAGCCGTGCGGACATAATTTACGCCGACCACGGGAATCGATTCCCCCCGCGTGACGTTTATCTGAGCCAAGAAATGACAAATGGGATGAGAGAGTGAATCTGGCATCGAAAGCAACCGAAAGTGGAGGTGAACGTGAAACCGTACCCGAGGGGAGGGGATGAGGGCACTGGGTCATGGCCGTCCAGACCGGGGAGCTACGGACAAGCGGTGTCCGAGGCAGGGTGGTGCGGACAACGGACAGGTGGCCTTGTCCAGGCCATGGAGCTATGGCCGCGGCAGAGTCCGGGCCAGGGTGCTGCGTTCGGGCGCCAGCTGGCGCGTCTGGACCACGGTGTTGTGGACAAGGCGACGTGGCAGCACGGGAATTCTCCGGGCCACCCAGGAACGAGCGCGCAGGGGCACAGACGTAGACACATGTCGACAGCCGGTGTGTCCACTGTGCCATTTTTGTTATTACGTCTGGGAAACACCGTGTTTCTTAATCAAGCCCACAACAGTGACATCTAGTCCAAAAACTCATCAATTCCACTCCACTCCACACCGGTCGCCATGGTTGCGGTGAGCGGCGTGCCCCGCCCTGCCCTGCGCCACTTCACTTGTTGCTAGATTCCTCGAGATTCCCAGTGCCCTCGTGCACTCTACTTCCGCTCCCCCGCTAGTGATGATCTCCCCCTCTCCGAAACCCCCTCCCGCTCCTCCTCTGCCACCGCCGCCCGCCCCCTCAGGTCTCTCTCTCTCTCTTCCAGTACTTGATTCTTTAGGCTTTGCGCTTGTTGATGGCTTCGTCTTTTTAGTGGCGGTGGCACTTGAGTAGTTCCTTGACTAGTAATTCCCAATTTGGATAACCGTATGGGCACCATTCTAGTTGGAGATGCAATACTCCGTGAGTCCATGCGTGCATCTACACTCTATAACTAATGCATTTTGCCCTGTTTTATTTAACTTGGAGTAATAAAGAGAAGAAAGAAATGTTTTTTTTACTTCAAATAGAATGTTATTTGCACCAGGGTTGTTTCGTCCACCACTAGCAGTAGTTTACATAGATTTTCACGACACCTGTTGGTTGTTGCAACTTGCATTCCATTCCTTTAGGCTTTAGGAGTCGAAAACACTGCCCAAGTAAAACTATGCAACACTTGATAACCATAAGATATCCATTCATGACGTATACGAATATTTAACTAGCAATTACTTAATTATGATAAAATAGTAATGGCTCTCTTAATTACGAATAATTAATTCTACAAGGAAATTAATTATGACTAACTATTGCGCCTAATTAGTTACGACTATTTAATTAAGAATTTATTAATTACAACTAAATAGTACCGACTAATTTATTCACGCCTAATTAATGACTACTAAATAACAACAACTAAATTAAATAAGAGTAACTAATTGTGTTCAATTCATTACAAATATTTAACTAATAATTATTTAATTACAAAAAATAGTAATGACTAACTACGACCAAATTAATTACGACTAACTAATTGCGTCTAATTAGTTACGACTATTTAACTAAGAATTCATTAATTACGACTAAATAGTCTTGACTAATTTATTTACATATAATTAATTACAGCTAAATAACGACGACTAAATTAAATAAGAGTAACCAATTGCAGCTAAGGAATTACGAATACTTAACTAATAATTATTTAATTACGACAAAATAGTAATGACTAAATAACAAACTAGGACTTAATTAATTATAACTAATGCATACGAAAATAATTACCTCATCTTACTCACTGCACTAAACAATCTCTAAGCGACAGCAAAATCACAAGTACCTTGCTCGCTCAAATCTCTCTACCTCACTAACGCAATTTTGTAGCGACAGCGAGAGAGAGCGCAAGAATAAGGATGAGAGTGAGAGCGAGAGCGACGCCGGTTTTTATAGCCGCGGGAACGTAATTTACGCTGATCGTGGGAATCGATTCGCCTACGTGACGTTTCTATGAACCAAGAAATGACGGATGAGATAGGAGAGTGAATCTGACGCCGAAAGCAACCAAAAGCGGAGGGGAAGGCGAAACTGTGCCCCGAGGGCCGGGGCACTGGGTCGCGGCCGTCCGGGCCAGAGAGCTACGGACAAGCGGTGTCCGAGGCAGGGTGGTACGGACAATAGACAGGTGGCCTTGTTCGGGCCATAGAGCCATGGCCGAGGCAGAGTCCGGGCCAGGGGGCTGCGTCCAAGCGCCAGCTAGTGCGTTCGGGCCACGATGCTGCGGACAAGACAACATGGCAGCATGAAAAATCTCCGGGCCACCAAGAAATGGGCACGCGGGGCACAGTTGTGGACACATGTCGACAACCGATGTGTCCATTCTACCATTTTTAGTGTTAGTCTGCGAAAGCACCATTTTTGCTAATCAAGCCACAACATTTAGGACAGGAAAAAAAAACTCATCCATTCCGCTACACTCCGCACCGGTCATCGTCAGCGAAAACGCCGTTTTTGTTAATCAAGCCCCAACATTTAGGAAAGAAAAAAAAAACTCATCCATTCCGCTACACTCCGCACAGGTCGCCGTAGTTGCGGTGAGCGGCGTGCCCTGCCCTGCCCTGCGCCACATCACTCGTTGCTAGATTCCTCGAGATTCCCAGCGCCCTCGTGCATTCCCCTTCCGCTCCCCCGCTGAAGATGAGCTCCCCCTCGCCGGAACCCCCTCCCGCTCCTCCTCCGCCACCGCCGCCCGCCCCCTCAGGTCTCCTCCTCTCTCTCTCTCTCTCTCTCTCTCTCTCTCTCTCTCTCTCTCTCTCTCTCTTCCAGTACTTGATTCTTTAGGCTTTGCGCTTGTTGATGGCTTCGTCTTTTTAGTGGCGGCGGCACTTGAGTAGTTCCTCGACTAGTAATTTCCAATTTGGATCACCGTATGGGCGCCATTCTAGTTGGAGATGCAATACTCCGTGAGTCCATGCGTGCATCTACACTCTATAACTAATGCATTTTGTCCTGTTTTATTTAACTTGGAGTAATAAAGCGAAGAAGAAAATTGTTTTTTTACTTCAAATAGAATGTTATTTGCACCTGGGTTGTTTCGTCCACCACTAGCAGTAGTAGTTTACATAGATTTTCACGATACCTGTTGGCTATTGCAACTTGCATTCCATTCCTTTAGGAGTCGAAAACACTGCCCAAGTAAAACTATGCAACACTTGATAACCATAAGATATCCATTCATGACGCATATGATCGTGTAATTAAGCTGGCTCTTTAATTTAAACTGTTTGACGCAGACAAGTTTACGATTGATCGGACTGTTTAAATTTAAACATGTCCATGTTGAAACACTTTAGGGGACACAAATGTGGAGGAGAGCGAAGCAGGTCGAAGCATCGCCAGTCTTCAAGTGGTCACTGGGGATTATGCACCACGTTTGGGTCAAGAGTTTGTCTCTGAACAGGAGGCATATGAGTTCTATCGGTATTATGCATGGAAGTTGGGGTTCAATGTCCGAAGAGAATATGCAAACAAAAGCAGGAAAACTGGTGAGATAACCTCAAGAAAGTTTGTTTGTTCAAGGGAAGGGTTTAAAGCTCCAGATAAAAGAACCAACCATTCGAGGACTCCACAGCCTGATACAAGAACAGGATGTAATGCTAATTTGGTTATTCGGCGCAAAAACGATAATGCAAAGTATGAAGTCTATGCTTTCGAGCCGCAACATAATCATCCTTTGTTCATTCCATCCTGTGCTAATCCTTTGCAAAGAAAGTTAAGCGATGGTCAATCTTCCAAAGCTGATAACTCTGGTAATGTGACAAATGCCAGTGAACCCGAAAGTAGAAATTGTACTCTTGGAGATAATTCTGTTAATTCCAAAGAAGAATGGCAACGCCCCCTGCGAACTAGGCGGCAATGGGAAATCAAGTATGGGGAAGCCGGTGCTCTGTTGAACTACCTCCAAGACCAATCTCGGGCAGATCCTTTATTTTATCATGCCGTACAGCTGGATGCTGAAGATAAAGTTGCAAACGTTTTCTGGGCAGATGCGAAGATGGTCATTGATTTTGGTCAATTTGGTGATGTTGTTGCCTTTGACATTGTCTCCAGAAATAACATGAGCCTCCGGCCTTTTGCTTCTTTTGTTGGATTTAATAATTATGGGGAGACCGTTTTGCTTGGAATGGCACTTATGTATGCTGATACTATGGAATCATTCCAGTGGCTGTTTGAGACCTTTCTGCATGCAATGTCTGGACGAGCACCTAGGACTGTTTTTTTACGTCAAGATGCAGTTATAGCAAGGGCTATCTCACTGGTGATGCCTGACACATGCCATGCTATATGTACATGGCACCTGAAAGAGACTGCAAAAGGGAACCTAAACCACCTTATTAGAGGGGACTGCGATTTCATGAAGGAATTCAAGGCATGCATCAATGATTATGAGGAGGAGTTGGAGTTTCTCACTTATTGGGAGGCTATGATCAATAAGTATAACCTTCATGGCAATGTGTGGTTGCAAAAGGTATTTGAAGAAAAAGAGAAGTGGGCTAGACCATACATGAAGTGGATATTTTCAGCCGGGATGAAGAACACACAATTGAATGAACGTCTGCATTCTGATGTTCGGGATTATTTGAGGTCAGATGTAGATATCATTTTGCTCTTGAGGCATCTTCAAAAAGTTGTCGATGATAGACGGTACAGAGAATTAGAGGTTGAATTTAGTTCAAGGTTGAAGTTGCCAGATTTCAAGATTAGAGCTCCTATTCTCAGACAGGCTTCTGAGGCCTATACCGGTATGATATTTCAGCTTTTTCAAGATGAGTACGAAGAGTTCCAGTCAGCTTATATTGTGAATCGTGATGAAAGTGGTCCCTGCCGTGAGTATATTGTTGCCATTCTCGAGAAGGAAAGGCGGTATAAAGTTTATGGAAACCCTTCTGAGCAGACTGTTTCATGCTCATGTAGGAAGTTTGAGACACTTGGTTTCCTGTGTAGCCATGCTTTGAAAATTCTTGATACCATGGATATAAAGTATCTGCCAGATAGGTACCTCTTGAAGCGATGGACCAAACATGGGAGGTGTTTGACTACATCACAGGTTGAAGGTCGAAAGGTTCAGGCAGATACCACATTAGAATTTTCTAGTCGCTACCAATACTTGTGCCCAATATATGTTAGGCTTGTTGCTCGAGCATCAGAATGTGAGGAATCCTACAGAGTGCTAGACCAATGTTCAGTAGAACTGGGGAAGAAAATTGAAGAAATCCTGCAGAAACAAACCAGCATAGATGCATCAGCCCCTCAGCCTGATGTTGAGGATATCCAGATATCCTTATCTTCTAACACCACTGACAATGAGTCAGAAAGAACACTGGATTATTCAAGCAGCACAAGAGCAAAGAGACCAAAAAATAAAGGTCATAAAGGTAAAAGTCAACCAAAAAGTTGCATTGAGAATGGCTTACAGAAGAAGAAAGAAGTGCAGCCAGAACAACCTGCAATGCAGTATACCATGTTGGATGCTTCTACTCAACCTGGAAATGTTTTGTTTCAGGTAATTTCAGCATTGTCTTTTACTATGGTGGTGGATTTGCATTATGCATCTCTTATAGTGGAGCAGTGTGATACTGTGATGGTAATCATATATTTATTTTATTCTCTCTTTTTTAGAGTATATTTTTATTTTATTCTAAATAAGTAACGATAATGCTTCTATGCTCTTCTAAAAACTAAATTATGCATATTCTAAAGCAGTATTGCTAGTAGTGGAGTGGTAGGTGGTTGCAAATCAGACCCTTAATGAGCTTTAAATTTGCGCTTTTCATTTTTTTATGAGAACATAGAAGAACTGGTCAAAAATAATCGTATGTTGATTTGTCTCTCATTAACGACATAACTGTGCTATCCAGTAAGGATGGGAAATGGTAAAGGATAATCCGTTTAATCCGATATTTGTATTCGAGAAAACGCAAATGTGGTAAGTAAAATTCACATTCGAATAGTATTCGTATTCGTATTCGGTGTTATTCGTATCCGTATTGGTGTTATAAGTATCCGGAAAAAAAAACCCGGATAGTATCCGAAAAAATAAATACTATCCAGGAAGAACGAATACGAATACTATCCGTTTTTTTCCTAGATACGAATACAAATACTATCCGAATTTTTCCCGAAGCGTTTATTTTTCGACGGGGTCTTGATTCGGTGCCGAATATGTGGTTGTTGGGTGTTGCTACGACTCGTGTAGACTGTAGACGTGTAGTCATGTTACATAAATTTGTTCTACCGAGATTTGTCGTAAAAGTTGTAAGATATTCACATTCGACCGAATTGAGTACATATTCGATTCGAATTCGTATTCATTATGACATTCGATTCGTATTCGTATTCGTTTTAAAAATATGGATTCGTATTCGTATTCGGAACTATTCGATTCGTATTCGATCCGTTTCCATCCCTACTATCCAGAACCTTTGTTTTTGTAAACTTTCACCAAATCCTCGGATTATTTCCAGAGTTATTCCAGAACTCATGTTAGATGTTTCTATATGATGTGCCATGTGAACTATTAGATATGCATATAGCCTAAGGTGTTCTTTGTATATTGACAACCATGTACATGTTATATATTAGCCTTTTAGCCCATTGGAATAAAGCAAGCCTCGTTCTAACATGGTATCAGAGCTAGGGTTAGGGTTTCCCCTGTGATAGCCACCGCCGCCATTCTTTGTCGTTGTCCCAGCATAGCGCATTTGCTCTAGCTCCTCTGTTTTCGCCGCCTCTCCTTCTCTCATGAGCTTTCTCCCCCTTGCAAAAGCTCCTGGATCCGCGCCATCTGGGCTCGATCATGGGATCCTTCTTCCCCAAGGTTTCTTCCTCATAAGAGTTTCTTGCCGAGAGTGTTTTGTCCCCGGCAGCTCCCTCCTCGACGACTTGACCCGCCTGTGCCGCTTCTAAAGCAGCCGTGGCCGCTTGTGATGCCACCAAAGCAAGCAGAGCTCTGCTCTGTTTTGCTTTGCTTCGGTGGAGTTGTCGGCTCCAACTTCACACTGGCTCCACCGATCTATGTGGAGCAGTGGCTAACCGCTTCGGCTCCGGCGATCTCGTGGAGCCGACCGGCTTCGCTCCGGCTCCTCGATCTCGTGGGCCGTGATTCAACCGCTCCGGCTTCGGTCTCGTGGGCCGGCGGTTTCGACTGCGGCTCCAGCTTCTCTGACCTCTCTCCGGCTTTTGGCTTCCGCTCCTGAGCACTCCGACTCCCAACTCTGGATCCGGTCAAGTCATCACTAATGGCTTATACCGGCAGCAGCTCTTTTGCCATCCCGCTCCCCCTAGTTCAGTTCGACGGGACGAATTTCCGGGAGTGGACTGTTCACCTGAGGATTCACCTCAACAGCCAACGTCTCTAGGGACATCTCACCGACGAGCACCCCTGTCCGCCTCGCCCTACACCGCCAGTTCAACCAGCTCTTCCTGCTAGTGGAGATTAGGCGGCTCAAGAGGCCGCCAATGCTGCACTGGAGGAGGCTCTGGAGCTCTACTAGTCTGAGCTGCACGCCTACGAGCGATGGCAGGATGCCAAGGCTAGTGCTACCGCCATCCTGGTGGGTAGCATGCCTGTTGCCATATCCATGGATGTGGCGAAGCTGTCGACGACACAGCTATGTGGGAGCGCCTCTGAGCTCACTACTAGCCGACGAGTGATGCTATGTACCCCTCAGTTGTGCACCAGGTGCATTCTCTTCAGCAGCTCGATGCTACCGTGGATGACTTCTATCGGGAGTTGTCTGTGGTGTGGCGTCAGCTTGACTCTCTAGGGCTTGATGTCTATCGGACATGTCCCTGTTGTGTGCGGCTCCGCACTCACCAGGAGACTCACCGTCTCTACTGTTATGAATATTGTGTGCATCTATTCAAAAGGCCCAATGGGCAATATATAGAGAGAGTACAAAGGGGGTTGTCATATACAAATAAGGAAATACAAAAGGAGTCCTATTCTAACACCCTTCCTCAAACTCATGGTGGATTACATACACTGAGTTTGGAGAGAAAATACAACTGTTGTGCCCTAGTCTGTGGCTTCGTAAAGAAGTCAGCAACCTGTAACTCTAATAGCACAAAGCTGTAAAGCAAGTACTCCTCCTTCACTTTGTGGCGAGTGTATGAAGCATCCACGCCCAATGTGCTTAAGTGAGCTCATGCTTCACTGAGTCCCGAGCAATACTGATAGCACATGTACTGCCAGACAAAAGAGTCGTAGGTCCCATCACAGGCACTCCAAAATCTATAAGTAGCCATCTCAACCAAGTAACCTCTGCTGTCACTGCTGCCATAGCTCTCAACTCAACCTCTGGCTCGAGCGGAAGCTGCGATGCGCTTCTTAGTCTTCCGGGCAATTAGGGAGGAGCCAAGAAAAACCTGATGGCGAAGAGAACGACGATCGGAAGGATCACTAGCCCGTGTCGCATCGGAGTACACCTGAAGCTGTAGTGAGGTAGAGCTAGGGAAAAACAAACGACGAGAGATAGTCCCACGCAAATAGCGAAGAACACGAAGAAGGTGATTGTAGTGAAGATGGGTGGGACGCGCCATGAACTGATTCAAGATATGAACAGCATAAGCAATATCAGGACGAGTGCTCACAAGATACACCAAACTCCCAACAAGATGGCGATATCAAGTAGGATCCTCAAAAAGATCACCATCAGTGGCACGAAGCTGTAGGGATAGCTCCATGGGAGTCTCAGCGGTCGAAAGTGTCGGTCGAACCGGTGATCAAGAAGATCCTGGATATACTTCTGCTGGGAGAGGTAATAGCCCTCAGGCATGGAAGAGACCTCAATCCCAAGGAAGTACGTAAGAGAACTAAGATCAGTCATCAAAAACTACTCACTGAGATGCTTCTTCACATACGTGATGAATGAGGAATCATCACCAGTGATGAGCATATCATCAACATGCAGAAGAACCAGTGTCCTATCCCGAGATGAGATATGGACAAAAAGAGCAGGATCATGGGAGGCGATAAAGGAAACCGGCGGCGGTAATCAGCGAGGTAAAACCATAAACCGAGCACGAGAGCCTGTTTGAGGCCATAAAAACACGAGCGAAGGCGACAGGCGTGCCCATCAGAGCAGAATGCCCGGTGGTGGCCGCATGTAGACCTCCTCATGCAAAACACCATTAAAAATGTATTCTTAACATCAAGCGAGAGGTAGACCACCTAAGCGAAGCAACCACAACAAGAGTGCGAACAGTGGTCATATGGGCAACAGGGGCAAAAGTCTCATCGTAGTCACGACCGTACTCCTGTTGAAAGCCACCAGCCACAAGACGAGCCTTGTAGCGCTCGATAGTACCATCAGGTCGGGTCTTAATATTGTACACTTACTTGCACGTGATCGAACGAGCATGCACAAGTGTTGGTACAATATTCCAAGTCTCCGTACGTCGAAGAGCACCAAGCTCCTCTGCCATAGCGAGCTGCCACTCAGATTGAGGAGCAGCCTCACGATAAGAACTAGGCTCAGTGACAGAGAGAGCATGAGCTATCGGAGCAAAACCAAGACGATCAGGAGGTCGAAGGGACGTCCGGTCACGAAGGACGTAACGAGGAGCATCAGCAGGAGGATCAAATGTGTGTGTCGGCAAGATACCAGGAGAAGAGGCTGGTGAAGGATGAGGACGCCTGGCATAGTGAACACTAGAGTAACGAGATGGTGGTGTTGCAGGAAAAAGAGGCGGTGCTGCAGGAGGCAGCACCGGGGGCAGAGGTACATAAGGAACCACTAGAGACAGACCAAGGGAAGACTGTGATAGTGGAGAGATAGGTGAAGAGTCAGAAAGAGACAACCATGAAATCGACTCAACAATGGAAACAGGATGAGTCGAATCTCGATAGAAGAAATGTCGAGATTCGTCAAAGACAACGTCTCGTGAAATCCTGATTTGTCGAGGAGAAGGATCCCAACAACGATAACTCTTATGCTCAGAACTATAACCAAGAAACAATGCACTCAACTGACTGGGTCGATAGTTTAGTGCGTTCACGAGACTGCAGCAGAACAAAACAAGTACAACCAAAAACACGGAGGTGAGTGTACTGGGGGCCTCGAGAGTAGAGACGCTCTATAGGACAAACACTCTTAAGAGCAGTGGAGGGCTGCATATTGATGAGATATGCAACCGTAGAAACAGCCTCAGCCTAGAACTGTGGTGGAACGTGAGAGGCAAGAAGAAGAGTACGGGCAGTCTCAATCAGATGACGATGTTTGCGCTCAGCAACCCCATTCTGAGCATGGGCACCAGGACAAGAAGACTATTAAAGAGTGCCCTGCTCAAAAAGAAACTGTCTAAAAGCACCAGAACAGTACTCACCAGTAGAATCACAGTGAAAAGTACGGATGAGAGAATCAAACTTAGTACGAACCATCGTTGCAAAGCTACGATAGATCGCAAAAAACTGACCACGATTAGATATAGGGAAAATCCATGTAAAACAAGAATAATCATCAATGAAGATCACATAAGATTTATACTCGCCTTTAGAGGTAATAGGCGTAGGTCCCTATACATCTGAATGAACTAAATCAAAAGGGCGAGAAGACAAGGACTCACCAGAATAATAAGGAAGTTGGAGCTGCTTGCCCAGCTTACAACCCTGACAAAACATGGACGTGTCAATAGGAACATGTCCAAGAACACCCTGACGAACTAATGAAGAAAGACGAGACCCACACAAGTGACCTAAACGATGATGCCACTGCGCAAAAACTCCAGAGGTGGTGGCAGCAGTGGCAGCGGATGTAGAGGTGATAGGAGCAACTGAAGTGGACGGAAGGTGGAGGCGGTCAAGAATGTAGAGCCCCTAACGATCCCTACGGCGCCGGCTAGTCCCAAGTATCGTCCCTGTCTGTTGGTCCTGGACAAAACAGGTGTGAGAGTCAAAACCAACCCTACAGCCGAGATCAATGAGCTGACCCACTGAGAGAAGCTGCATGGTAAGCTGAGGAACATGAGAAACAGCTGGAACAGAAAAGTCAGTGGACAAAAGAGTGCCTCGATGGCGATGCGGACAAAGGAGTATCGTCGGTATGCAGAATCGAGATAGGAAAAACAGGAGGTCCTACTGAAGTGAGAGATGTGGAGTCTGGTGTCATGTGGAAAGAGGCACCAGAATCCAGAATTCAAGAAGTACCTGGAGGAGACGTCTGGTAGTCGTGCCCGAAGTTCTTGTAATAATCGCACTGAACCCTAGTTGGTGCAAAAGCGAAGTAAACAGACACTGAAGAGGGATCAGTAGTCGGCGAAACCTTCGGTGTAGTCGAAGAAGAATGGGTAGCAAGCATGCCCGAATAAATCGTCTTTGCTAACCATGGCGAAGCTCCTCGGCCTGAAGCGTCGAAAGAGCCTCGGTGGATCGCTCGTGGTGGCGGCTCGGCGATTGAGCCTCGACAGACTCAAACTCTAAGTGAAGGCGGCAGACGAAGTCATAAAAGCGGCGATCATGATCGCTTCAGACTTTATGACACTCTGGCAGAAGCGAGAGAAACCGGCCGTCCGGGCGCCAGAGATCGCCGAGCTCGAAAGAAGTTGTCGACGGAGGAGTTCTCCTGGCGAAGCGTCTCCAACTCACGTTGAAGCGCAAAGAACCGAGCATCGCCGTCACGGTATCGCTTCGCGCAAGTACTCCCAGATCGATGAGTGGCATGCAAACCAACAATGTCTGGCTGGATGGAGTCGTCGACACTGACCACCAGGATGGTGTGAACACGACCTCTTGACCGCGGCGCTCAAAAGCGTCTATGGCATACTGAAATGCCTCATCGCCAGGAAGCAATAGCGGCCTCTGTCTCCTTGGCGACCTCATCTTTCTGAGGAGGTGCAGTATAGGTTTGTCTGGGAGAAAAGGCTGAACCGGCGACGGCAGACAAGGCGAGGCACGATAATATGCCCCCAGAGGCGGAGACCATCGAGCGTGATCTCCATAAGTGAAGACCACAATCTGTAGTTCGTTCCATTAAGCTTTATTCCCGAGAATGGGATCGCAACTGATGGAACAGAAGTCATTGGTAGACGGCGTGGCGACCATGACAACGAAGTCTAACAGACGGCGCGGTGGTTAGATCGACGTTTTTTTTCTCTTTTTTTTCCCTTTCGGCTAGCTCAACTAAGTGGGTCAGGCCTGCTTAAGAAGAGCCGAAGGGTCTCACAAGACGCAGCGGAATAGGTTTTTCACTGGCGCGGCTTCAGCAACAACAAGCGGCGGTGGCTGGCGGCAAGGGCGATTTGGCGGCGACTTCGGGCGGCGGCTCGTCGTTGCTAGCAGCGGCGGCCGGCGAGATGGCGACGGAGGCGGCGGCGTTCGGCGCATGAGGCCTAGCCGGCTTCTTGCGTCGGGAAGGAGGACGCGTCAGGCGGCAGAATCGGGCGAGATGGCGACGAGGCGGCGACTGGCGGCTGCGAAGTCTGTGGCGTCCGTCTGACGGCGATAACAAGGCGGGATGCGGCCGTGGCTCGTGCCAACGGATAGCTACTGCGTCTGGCGGCAGCGGCGTCAAGCAAGACGATGGATGTGGCAGCGGAAGAAAAAGCTAGGTTAGAAACATAGCTCTGATACCATGTTATGAATATTGTGTGCATCTATTCAAGAGGCCCAATGAGCAATATATATAGGGAGTACAAAGGGGGTTGCCATATACAGATAAGGCGACCATATACAGATAAGGAAATACAAAAGGAGTCCTATTTTAACATCTACGACTTCCTAACGCGTCTCCGACTTGAGTTCGAGACTATGCGTGCTCAGCTCCTGACTCGTCACCCACGCCCGAGCTTGGTGGAGGCCCTCACGGGTGTGCGTCTTTGAGAGACTAAATCACCAAATGGCGCTGCTCAAGTAGGTTGTCGTCTGTTTCAAAGACTGCCTTCGCCGCTTTCTCTTCTCCGACCGTGATCCTCACATTTCGGGTCTCCATCTGCACCTCTTGCGGCGTGGACAGCCACAGATACCAGGACTGCAATCTTCCTCGTCTCCGCCTCCTCCCTCGTCAGGTATCTTGTCTCCGTGGATCTTGAATTTGGGTGCTTCCTTTCATATGACACCAGATTCTACCCACCTCACTTTTGTGCGTCCCACAGTTTTTCCTTCCACTCTTCAGACTGCAGATGGTACCCCTCTTTCTGTTGCAAGCTGAGACACTCTTTCCACTTCTTCTTTTCATGTTTCCTGCAGTCTCATGTTCCTCAGCTTACAATGCAGCTTATGTCGGCTGGTCAGATCACTGATCACGACTGTCGTATTGTTCTTGAGTCTGACTCTTGTTGTGTTCAAGACCGTCGTACGGGGACTCTACTTGGTACTAGCCCTCGGCACCGTGATTTGCAGCGTCTTTGGGAGCTCGACTGGCTTCATCTTCCTTCTACTGTCTCCACCAGCCAGTCAGCTACCACCACTACCTCTAGTCCTGCCGCGTCCTCCACTACCTCCTTCGCTCAGTGGCACCATCGTCTGGGTCATCTCTGCGGATTGTGTCTATCGTCACTAGTAGATCGTGGTGTTCTTGGGTCTGTTTCTAGGGACGCCTCCTTACATTGTATGGGTTGCAAGCTTGGCAAGCAACTGCAGCTCCCCTATCCCTCTAGTGATTCTATTTCTACTCTTCTTTTTTATCTTGTTCACTCCGATGTTTGGGGTCCGGCCCCCTTCGTTTCGAAAGGGGGTCATCGATACTATGTGATTTTTATTGATGATTATTCTCGTCATACTTGGATCCACTTCATGTCCTCTCGCAGTCAGGTTCTCTCTATTTACCAGAGTTTTGCCACCATGGTTCGCACTCAGTTTGACTCGGCCATTCGTGTGTTTTGTGCCGACTCTGCTGGCGAGTATCTATCTGCTACTCTGTGTCGTTTTCTCGCTAAGCAAGGTGCTCTTCCCCAATACTCTTGTTCTAGTGCCCATGCTCAGAATGATGTCTCTGAGCGTAAGCATCGTCACTTGCTTGAGACCACTCGTGCTCTCATGCTTATCTCTTCTGTTCCACCTCACTTCTGGGTTGAGACTGTTTCCACTACTGTTTTTCTCATCAACATGCAGCCTTTCACTGCTCTCCAGGGCTCTACTCCTGTCGAGCGTCTCTATGGTCGAGCTCCAGAGTACAGTCACCTTCGTAGTTTCGGCTGCTTGTTTCGTCCTTCTTCCACCTCGTGAGCACACCAAGCTAACTGTTCAGTCAGTTGAGTGCGTTTTTCTTGGCTACAGTCTTGAGCATAAGGGTTATCGTTGCTATGACCCTGTTGCTTGCAGGACGAGGATTTCTTGGGATGTCACTTTTGATGAGTCCCGACCTTACTACCCTCGTTCCCCCACTGTCAACTCAAATTCTCTTGTTGAGTCCATCTCCTTTCTGATTTTTCCTGACTCTCAGCTTTCCACCACTGTTTCGCTTCATCCTCCATCTTCTTCGCCTCCCTCTCCTCCGGCTCCACCTGTTCCTTGTTCCCCCTCCGCCGGAGGTTCCTTCCTGCTCTTTTGTTAAGATTCCACCTTTTCTTCTGCATTACTCTCGCCGTCCTCAGCTTACTCCTTCCCCTGTTGGGTCTCCGTCTTTGCTGGGCCCTGTTCCCAGTTCTTCTTCTCCATCCTTGCTGGGTCCAGCTCCGCCTTCTCCTCCCAGATACGATCTTCGTGATCGTCACACTGTCAAGTCTCCTGAGCGCTACAGCTTTACAACCGCTGCTTTTTCTGAGCCTACGACCTACCGTGAGCTGTTGCTCACCCTGAGTGGTAGCTCACGATGTCTGAGGAGATTACTTCTTTGGAGCATACTGGCACTTGGGATCTTGTGCCCTTACCTGCGTGTGTTACTCCCATCACGTGCAAGTGGGTGTACAAGATCAAGACCCGCTCGGATGGTTCCTTTTAGCGCTACAAGGCTCGTCTTGTGGCGCGTGGTTTTCAGCAGGAGCATGATCGTGACTACGATGAGACTTTCGCTCCTGTTGCTTACATGACCACTGTTCGCACTCTCACTGTGGCCTCTGTTCGACAGTGGCCCATCTCTCAGTTGGACGTTAAGAATGTCTTTCTCAATAGCAAGTTGCATGAGGAGGTCTACATGCAACCGCCTTTGGGTATTCTGTCCCTGATGGTATGGTTTGTCGTCTTCGTCGCTCTCTCTACGGGCTCAAACAAGCCCCTCGTGCTTGGTTTGACCGCTTTTCCGCCAGTGATCACGACCCTGCCCTCTTTGTTCACACCTCTCCTTGGGGTCGGACGCTCCTCCTTCTCTATGTGGATAATATGATCATTACTAGAGATGGCTTTCAGTACATTGCCTTTGTGAAGGAGCATCTCAGTGAGCAGTTCTTGATGTCCGATCTAGGTCCTCTTCGTTACTTCCTTGGGATTGAGATCACTTCTACGCCCGATGGCTACTATCTCTCCTAGGAGAATTACATTCAGGATATCCTTACTTGTGCTTGTCTCACGATCAGCGTGTGGTGGATACTCCTATAGAGCTTGGTGTTCACCTTCAACCTACTGATGGTGAGCCTCTTGAGGATCCCACTCGTTACCGCCATCTTATTGGGAGTCTTGTCTACCTTGGGATCACTCGCCTTGACATCTCTCGTCCAGTTCACATCCTGAGTCAGTTCGTCTATCCTCCCACTCAGCTTCACTGCAGTCACCTTCGTGTTCTGTGATATCTTCGTGGGATCATCACTCGTCGCCTCTTCTTTCCTCACTCCAGTTCTTTGTAGCTTCAGGCGTACTTCTATGCGACCTGGGCTATCTAATCGCCGGTCTCTTTCTGCCTATTGTGTTTTTCTTGGTTCCTCGATTGCCTAGGAGACTAAGAAGCAGACTGTCGTTTCCTGTTCGAGCACTGAGGCTGAGTTGAGAGCCATGACATCATTGACAGCTGAGATCACCTAGCTTCGTTGGCTACTTGAGGATTTTGGTGTTTCCGCTTCTGCACCGACTCCTCTCTTATCAGATAGTACTGGTGCGATCAACATTGCTCAAGATCCCGCAAAGCATGAGCTAACCAAGCATATTGGAGTGGATGCTTCGTACATGCGATCGTAAGTGCAAGACCAAGTTATTGATCTTCAGTATGTGCCTTTTGAACTTCAGTTAGCAGATTTCTTCACCAAGGCACAGACTAGAGTTCAAAATAGCTTCTACCTCTTCAAACTCAGTGTTGTTAATCCACCATGAGTTTGATGGGGGTGTTAGATATGTATATAGCCTAAGGTGTTCTTTGCATATTGATAACCCTGTACATGTTAACCATTTGGCCCATTGGAATAGAGAAAGCCTCATTCTAACATGAACTTCCCTGCACTCCTGGAATGTTTGTAGCACTAGTCTGTATTAAAGGGTTTTTTTTCCATGTGTGATTCATTCTATAAACTTCCCTGTTATCCTGAGATTTGTAAAGCTCTAGGCCTCCAGACTTACACATGATTGTTGTGCGACTCGTCTCAATTTTATATCAACTGTGCATTTGTCCTGATTTTAATGCTCATATGCAGGGTTGTAAAAACCGTTTCCAGTTAATGAAAAGGCCCCTCGGCTGGTTTTCTTTCTATCTTTTTTCAAAACCTGGCTTTAGGACAAGTTGTTTTTAATACTAATTTCCCTTCTATTTTCAAGTTATGTGTTTCCAAGGCGTCTACAGCCTTGGTATCTGTGTATCAGCGGGTTTCTACGGAAAAGACAAAACTGGCCAAACTGCCCATGGCCAATAACCGGTGGTAACTTGTTGGTTCCCAATGGTTTGTCAAACGACCATGATTAAGGACACCTTCAGCTGAAGTATCTTATTTTTCACAATAGTTCCTGTAGTCTAATACAGTAATACTGCATGATGCAATCATCACGCCACCCTGAATTTTTTAAAACATTGGGCTTGAGAGTACCTTCGAAATTCTAAAATGTCACTGGTGGGTGGCCAAGCCCCAGCCTATAAATCAGACAAGATTCTGACATAACATTCATGTACTTTTGCAGTCCTATGTCTCAGATATTTGGTTACTTTAATTCCTTCCTTTTCCTATACCCAGGGGATTGACCTTTCTAATCCGTTTCCAATGGGGCAAATGAATTTTGGAATGCAGCCAGGCCTAAGTCCTAGCCTCCCCACTGTATCAAGAGTAAAGTCGATTGTCCTTCACTCTCTGTGGAAAAGAACACTACCTTTCACATCCTACATGAGTATTGAAAAATTTACTCAGTCAATGCGTTTCAGGAACTAGGTTTTGCCGCAAATCATGCTCCTCAGCCATCAAGTAACAGCCAACATAATCAGCGGGTATACGATGATAAAGTTTTGCAGTTGCTTCTTTCCTTACTTTCTAGTTTGAATCAACAGATGCTTTCATCAATTTTGGGCTCTGTCACTTCTTTCTTGGCCAATAAGCAGTTAGTAGAGTATGAAGTTACTGGTTGGTTTCAGCAGTTTGCTTTCCATCTTTTCAGGGCCTGTAGAAATCAACAACTTCGTCACGAGTGATATTGCATACCCCCTCCGTTTTTATATGTTTGACGTCGTGTAGCTTTAGTTTGTACTCCAAAACGTCATCTAATTTGAAACGGAGGGAGTATTTGTTTTGGATTATACCTGATGGAATGGACCCGCTCCTCTTGAAGATTGAATTGACTTGTCAAGTTCAGGTGTTATCTGTGTATCAGTCAGCAATTGGAGGCTATCAGTATGTGCAAGCCATGCAGCATACACAACGCAACGAATTGTGATAGCTCTCTTGCAAGTCTCGGACGGAGCTGATTTCTTAAATCCAGGTGTTGTTTGCTTATCTGTCAGCAATTGGAGGCTTAAATTCAGATGTGTTCTTCGTGTCAGTCAGCAATTGGAGGCTACCGACGACAGGCATTCACCTGGGCACATCCATCGCCAGTATGGCAGTATGTGCAAGGCATGCAGCATGCTCGTTGCAATGAACTCTGGTAACACTCGCAGCTGTCAGACGGAGCAGACGGGTATACTCTTGTGTAGCTAGCATGTCACTATTGGTAGTTATGGCCTGTATATAACCATGTACAAGTTTGTAGGCCAGCGTAAAGTTTATATCTTAGCTTGTCTTATGGATGGCATAAGCTATCTTAGCTGTAGATCCTCTTTTTTATAAGGAACTGTGTAAGTCTTCCACACTGTCCTGCATGATCCTCTTTGTATCTGTTTTGTCAAGTTTGTTGGTCCTGTTCAAGTAAGCACCACACCACGCTAGTATGAAGTCCTGAAATGTATCTTCCCAGTTTGATCAGATCAACAGACGTGTAAGAAGAAAAATCATGAATATTTATCCCTAAACTACAGACATGTATGCCTGAAATTTAACCTCCGCTGAAATTAACGTGTTTGATTGAAGCGGAATGCTGTTTACCAAATCCAAAACATCTGAAGTTTTCAACAACAATTCTATCCAAAAATTCACCATCCAAGCACCCCAAAGAAATCAAAACATGAAACTGATGAACATAGCACAGAATTCAGGAGGCCACAAGAAATGGGACACATGTTGTGTCACTTAACTATCTGAATTTGTATTTTATTTTCTTAACCTTCTGAACTTGTGAGGTTGTGTCACTTAACTCTTTGAACTTGTGTTAAAACAAAGTTCGTCGAATACCAATACAGGCGACTTCATCTCCTCCTAGTTCAATGGACTCTTCGCCGCCTCGTTTCAATTGTATTCATCATCTACATCACCTCACGCCAACAAAAACAAATTATTAATTCCTGAAAACACATTGTGCCCATATCTTCACTGGAGCGAAAGCACAGTACTTTTTCTTACAATGATTTACCAACTTAGCTTACCACCACTCTCTCCCTTCCTCCTTTGAATCAACCGTGAGAGTACATTTACAATACTAGAGCGAAAGCACAGAACTTTTTCTTACGATGATTTACCAACTTAGCTTTTTCTGTCAGCAAACAACTAAATGAATTCCATCCAAGGTAAACAGCTACTACTCAACACTGAGAACGTATTCTCATAATCAACTCAAAAGAGGCAAGACGAGAGCGACAGCAAACTACAACAATAGAACTCACAAAGACAAGCACGGTACATTCCAAATCCAAAGCATCCATTTTTGTCAACATAAGTAACAAGAACGATAAACAACCAAAACAAGGCGAGAAAAGTCACTAAACTTCGCTTATATAGAAGTACCAAATCACATTCCATTTCAATTAAGATAAGCCACCATTACAGCATCACAAGATAACGAGCAGGTTACCCATCTAACACAGCAGCAAACACGTCTCCTAACCCTACGAACCCAACTGAGCCTAAACATGGCAAGAACACAAAAGCAGCAGACATCCTCCTAGCAGAGCAGAAGCTCCACCGCGCCGACGAGGCCTCTAGGCCTAGGCCCTCTCGCCCCTGATGCGGCGCGCGAGCTGGATGTCCTTGGGCATGATGGTGACACGCTTGGCGTGGATGGCGCAGAGGTTGGTGTCCTCGAAGAGTCCCACGAGGTAGGCCTCGGCGGCCTCCTGCAGCGCGGCGACGGCGGAGCTCTGGAAGCGGAGGTCGGTCTTGAAGTCCTGCGCGATCTCCCTGACGAGGCGCTGGAAGGGGAGCTTGCGGATGAGCAGCTCGGTGCTCTTCTGGTACTTGCGGATCTCCCGGAGCGCGACGGTGCCCGGGCGGAAGCGGTGCGGCTTCTTGACGCCGCCCGTCGCCGGCGCCGACTTGCGCGCCGCCTTGGTCGCCAGCTGCTTCCGCGGCGCCTTGCCGCCCGTCGACTTGCGCGCCGTCTGCTTCGTGCGGGCCATCGGGGAAGGGTCGAGGAGGAGGCTGGAGATTTGGGAAGGATTTGAGTCCGAACAAGTGGGCTTGGGATTGGCTTGCGGAAGGTGGTGGGTTTGGGCGGGTATTTATAGGGGTGGGAGAGGCGGGAGTGAGGAAATTTTTCGGGGGATGGGCGCGGGGACGGGAGGCGTTGGATGGAAATGGACGGCGAGGTTGAGGTGGGGCTGGGGTAGCGATCCGTGGGTTGGGGGTTCGTGCGTTTCCATTGGCTGGGATGGTGTTCGGGAGGATCGACGGGCCCAGCGGTCAGGGACTCAGGGGAGGCTATGTGGTCTTCTCCTTTATTTGACGCTCCGATTTGGTTTTGGTGGGTGGAAATGAAATGGGGAAGGTACGCGGGACGACCGCGGGAGGGAATTCGGGCGAATCGAAATAGCGAAAAAGAAATTCCGAGTTTAGGCGCTTGATCTCAACTTCGAAAACATTGGAGCGGCCAGTGAACTTTTTTTATTTACACTTTTTTTAAAATTTTATTTTAAAGTTAACCTCCCGTGTATTTTATTTTCAATTCTGACCCATTTGATCACACCATCATCCGCGGCGTGACAAAATAATATTGTCACGCGTCAGGATAAGTCTCCAAAATAGCACTTTTTGTCACGCCACGGCACAGACGCGTGACTAAACAACACCGCCACGCCATGCCATGGCGGTGACAAAAGATTGCCCAGACTGAACAAAGCGTGATAGTATTGTTTGGCATGACCAAAGGAGTCGGAATTGGAAATAAAGTGCGCGGGAGGTTAACTTTAAAATAAAATTTTTAAAATGGTTAAAAAAAATCTACCATAATTGAGGTTCCTCTTCATATACTGTAATAACACTATGACCTAGAAAGTAATAAATATTGTGGTTCCCTGTGATGGGGTTAAAAAGTATAGTCGTCGATTTTATTCCAAAGTATATTTCGGCTTTTAAGATAATAATATTTATTTATTTATAAATATATATAATTATATGCACACATAATTTCACTTAGAATCTCACTCCAAATACATAACCATAGAATAAAAAAGGACATATGGTTCAATGAGTTCATAAACACAAAGATTGTACGTAGTTAAATAATACAACACGATCTCATAAGTTCATATATTTTACCATAATCCGTCATACTAGTCTAGCATAATTTCACTTACTGAAGTAGTATTAAGCTGGGCTTTTGGACCAAATTCAAATGAGAGTCACTAAAACGACCCAAAAAATCAAAATTTTGAGTTTGATTTTTTTTGTTGAATTTGGAGTTTTTGCCGAATCCGAAAAGAAGTCACCTGAAGCTACTTTGCTCTTCTGGAAATGCGCCTTCTCAGTTGGGAGACGTACTCCATGCAGCCTGCTTCCTCACCTATTCTCCCTGCTTCGCGTCACGTTGTCGTTCGTGCACACCCGCACCGCCTTTGCCTCTCGTCGCCTTCGCCCGTGCCAAGTCACACCAGCACCACGCCACCTCACCGACCACCTCGCGCCGCGCATTAATACACGCCATTCCCAATCCAGGAACAAAGCCAATCACTAAACCTCAATATCGAATGTCGACAAGTGAACTAAAGGAACTTAAGAAACAACTGGATGAATTGGTAGATAATGACTTTAAACGATCCAATATTTCACCCTGATCAGCACCGGTGTTGTTTGCTAAGAAGATGGATTGAAGTTTAAGAATGTGTGTGGACTATAGAGCATTGAATGCAGTAACCATCAAACCAAGTATCATCTACCAAGAATTGATGATTTGTTTTGATTAGCTAAAGGTATTTTTGAATATAGACCTACGATTTGGATACCATCAACTCAAGATCAGAGAACAAGATCGAGAGAAAAACTGTCTTTACTATAAGATATGGATTGTTTGAATTTACAGTATTTCCATTTGATTTGACCAATGGCCCGATATACTTCATGAACTTAATGGACCAAGTTTATATGGATTACTTGGATCAATTTGTGATATTTTTTGTGGATAACATATTGATATACTTCAAGAGTGAAGAAGAACACAAACAACACCTCTATTTAGCTTTAACCGGGTTATGGGAGCATCAGTTGTACGCTAAATTTACAAGATGTGAGTTTTGAATGAATGAAGTTGTTTTCCTGACATATCATCAGAGAAAAAGGAGTGAAGGTTGACCCAGAAAAACTAAAAGCAGTATTAGAATGGAAGCAACCAAAAACAGTGACAGAATTAAGAAGTTTTATAGGTTTGGCAGGATACTATCATCGATTCATAGAAGGATTCTCAAATATTGTACACCCCCTTACTCAACTCCATAAGAAAGATAGCCCATTCAAGTGGACGGATAAATGTGAAGAAAAATTTCAGAAGTTGAAGATCAAACTGGCCACTACCCTAGTACTTATACTTCCAGATCCTGAAAGAGATTTCCAAATCTATTGTGATGCTTCAAAGCAAGGAATATGATGTGTGCTAATGCAAGATGGAAGAGTCGTAGCATATGCCTCAAGACAATTGAGACCTTATGAAGAGAATTACCCAACTCACATCTTGGAATTAGCTGCAGTAGTGTATGTCTTGAAGATATAGAGTCATTATTTGTTGGGGAATCATTGTGAAGTATTTTATGACCATAAAAGTTTAAAGTACATTTTCACCCAACCAGATCTGAATTTGAGACAACGAAGATGGTTAGAATTGACCAAGGATTACAACTTGGATATTCAATACCACCATAGAAGAGCAAATGTTGTAGCCGATGCACTAAGTAGGAAGGTATATCATGGCATGAATGCAATACAAGGATGTCAAACTCAGTTACAAAGGGAGATACAACAACTAAATTTGGAGATAATTGAGTATGGATCGATAGCTACCTTGGAAATCCAACCAACCTTGATAGAACAGGTTAAGCTTGCTCAAAGAGAAGATGAAGAAATCCAACAACTCAAAAGGGGCAATCAGAAGGATAATTCATCAGAGTTCACTGAAGATGAACAAGGCATAATGCGATTTCGAGGTTGCTTATGTGTTCCAAAAAAGGAGTTGAAAGAGTTAACCTTACAAGAAGCACACTCATCACCATCTTCTGTACACCCTGGAGGAACAAAGATGTATCAAGATTTAAAGAAAATATTTTGGTGGAGTAACATAAAAAGAAAAATAGCCAAGTATATAGCTCTTTGTGATGCATGTCAGAAGATTTTAGCAGATCACTAGAAACCAGCAGGATTGTTACAATCATTACCAATTCCAGAATGGAAGTGAGAAGAGATTGGTATGGAATTTATCACCGGAGTACCAAAAACACAAATTGAATATGATGCCATATGGGTGATAGTGGATCGACTAACCAAAGTAGCACATTTCCTTCCAATCAAGCATGCTTATGGAAAGAATAAGTTGGCTGAATTGTACTTAACTAAAATAGCGACACTACATGGAATGCCTAGAGGGATAGTTTCTGATCGAGGAGCACAGTTCACATCCAAATTCTAGAAAAAGATTACATGAAGCTATGGGTATTTAGCCTTTAGCGCAACATATCATCCACTGACCAGAGGACAAACAAAAAGAGTCAATCAGAAACAATACATGGAATTACCAGCATTGGTCGGTATTGAGGCCGATACGGGATTGAACCTGTTGTGTGCCATTTTGGGTGTCGGTGTGGCATGTTCTGGCCATTCTGACTGGTACCTAAATGGAATTGATAAGCTTGGTTAATAGGACTATTGTGTTTGTGCAATATCACGTGAACAAATGAAGTAGTACTTGAATGAGAATCGCCTCAACATAGCACAGGGCAATGGCGACTTCGATGTCAACAATTTATCTCGACCAAGATGGATTTCAGAGGCCTTATGAAAAGGCATTAGTATATTTTTTTAATGTCTCGTCTAAACCTTTTATTCTGTTTTGCAATTTCATCTAAGTCATTTACATATCATCTAATTGTAAAAATACGAAGGTTATCAACATTAGGATCCTTAGTAGGATCATTTCATGTTAACGTTATGGAGATCCCTAGCATCCTATCATACGATCATGATAAATTCGTGTACCTCTGAAGTTGTGCTTCCAAAACTAAAAGATTAGGACCACTATATATTCTTCGACATAATCAAGGCTGTGACCAAAATTGTCCCTTACGATCGTACAACCTCAGCAAATACTACTATTTTCATAATTAAAAAGTTACTACTTTTTCAGTATTTTCTAGGATGTATTTACGCCAAACCATGATTTAAAGTGTAAACATGTAAACCATTTAAGCTTGTACACCAAACTAATGTATAGAAAAATATTTTTTTATGAGATAGTCTATGTAGTATTGTACCATCCCATAAAACATGTCAAGTTTAATTTCACGATGAGTCATGGAGAACGAAATTTTTTTATTGTGAATGGTAACTTTTATTTTCCTATTTCCTTTTTGTGGATATCATGGGGATATACCTGAGATCTTAGGATGATGTTACAATTGGCAATGGCATTGAAGGTTTGTCGAATCACGCGTTTTCGGCAAAGTTCTTTGTCTTTGTCAGCAGTGGCGGTCGATCGCCAGTGGGGCGGTCATATATCGCTAAAGTGGCGATCGACCGGTTTTCACTTGTTTCATCGGGCAACTGGTGGCGATGATTGTTGGGTTAGGTCAAGTTCATGGGTTTCATGGCATATGTGTTGCATGATGCATGCTTTAACTAACGTGGGTCAAGTTGCGAAGAACTTGTTTCCGGAAACAATTTCTTGGTCTATTGTTGTGCAGGTTGCTTGAAGGTCAATGACAGTCAACGGCGAGGATAATCGGGACTAAGCTTGAAGAGCTGAGGTCTAGAACGATCGGGGATGCCGGGTGAGGTCAATGGATTCAGGCATGGCGCAAAAAGGACAAGGATGATCGAACGGGTAATTCGGTGCGACGATTGGATCAAGCGGTGCGGGAGTCGGTACAAGTGTCATGGTGGTTTCGGTGGGAGCTGGATGGGAGAGACTTTGTCGACATGATAAGAGCCGCTGGATCAACCTACACGTGGTGAAGCATGGGAGGTGCTTCACGAAGATGGGACTCGGTCTTCGAAAAAGATCGAGAAGGGGTATTTTGGTAATTTTACCAAATACCGCCTTGGTGACCTTTTGCCAACCCTCGGCGCAAGACGGTGCGTGGAGAAGTGGATTAGGGCAAGAGGAGATGAAGACGACGCTTTAAAATACGTGCGTGTGTGACCCGTTTGTGTTAGGCCTTAACGGGAGCCCATTAGGGTTAATGCTTCTAGAAGGTCTAAGCCTCCACTATAAATAGAGAAGGGAGGTGGCTGCACTTCTCTCAACCCTTTTATTGTGTTTGAAACCCTAGTTTGCTTGGGGAGAGGATTAGTGGAGGTTAGGGTTCTAGAGAGTTGGATTTAATTTCGTGCTCATGTATTGAGTCTTTGTCCTTCATTGATGGAGTGGCTGTAAACCAATACCATATCAAATCAATCCAAAGAAAGTTCTCTCAAAGATAAGTTCATTTGCTTTCTTTCTCTCTATTTGGTGATTTTGAGTCTTTTTTTGATCCACGAGTTTTTGCTTGGTTTCTTGCTTTGATCTAACCTGCTGTGACATGTGGGAACCCATCTAGGATCATTTTGATCATCAATCACCCACGAGCAAGTCTTTAGATCATATTTTAATTTTGACTCGGTTTTTTAGCACTCTTCGTTCAAACTGAAAAAGATAGGAACTTTGGCATAGATCTATGCTATCCTTGATTGAAATAGGTTCTCAATATCTTAGAGAAGGTGTGTCTCAAATTTGGTAAGGTTTGGCCTTACGGATCAAAAGTTAGATCGATTTGAGTTTTGGTTTTCGGGCTGATTTCACTATTCATTAGCCTGGAGGTCTGATCGCCATGTATTGAGAGGTCAGACCGATTTCTAGTTGGAGGTTAGACCGCCCAACTCTTTTAGGTTTTGAGTTTTTATGTTTTTTGTCTATTTGCTTCGGGGTTTTGATTGGATTCAATACAGGTCTTCCACTGTGCTTGTATATTGATCTTCATAGCTTTTATAGCTATTGGAGTGAAAATCGTATTGAATTCGATCAATGTGAAAAAGAGATCGTGCTCCTATTCACCCCCCTCTAGTCGCCTTTTCGGTCCAACACTTTTCAGCTATTGGGTTGTTAGGGACTTCTCTCACTATTGTCTCCCAACACAAATTTAATTTGAACCTGGAATTTTGAATATATGTATGCTAAGTCAGGGCCTTTGTTACTCACAATTGCTTTTCTAAATTTCCATATTATGATTCATAATATCACGCTTTAGATTATAATTTGAGAACAAGATACTCCACCTTCTTGGTCTCCTAATTTTAGTGCGAGCAATGATTCCATGCTTCCCCTCTTAGATGTGAATGGCCCAAATATTGAAGCGTCTCAAGGGGTACGCAAGGAGAATCCACCCTCTCCTATAGAGATAATTCCTTATTTGCCACTGGAAGTTGGCCGGAACCCTAATATGCCATCACAAAACTATTCCTCTCTCCATTGCCATCAGAGTTCTCAACTTTCATCCCTTTTTTTCCACTCCTTTTAGTGGTCGTTAGGGCCATGCCGCGCAAACACGCAAAATTTGTTAGTTTTTTTTTTTAAAAAAAATCTCGTCTTACCCCATGCAAGTTGCCGTCGTGAAGGACCACACATTAGGTCATCACGGAGAAAATAGGGAGGAGTTGGCCACATTCGAGCCATTCGCCACCAAATCCCTAGCTCCTGTGAAACCCTAGAATCGGTGTCGACCCCTAATCCCACTCGATCCGAAGCTTTAGGCTACCCAAATGGAGCACTAGGAGTTGAATCTCATGGCTTGAGCAGCAAAGAAGAGAACGAGGAGTCGGATCTGAAGGCTAGAGGGAGGAGGCTAGTAAGGGGAAAGACGGCAATGGCAGATCCATGCCATCCGCTAGGAAATCTTGGGTTCCTGCGAGCTATGTGTTCTAAAACCCTTGAATGTGCCTTATTTTTGTTGAAGTTCTCTCTTTTTGTCGAGACTTACCCTAAGGATGTGTTAAAATATAGATTCGGTAGGCCCTATACCTGTTAATATTGTGTTGGTCCACAGGATGGACCCTCGAACATGGGAAACATACTAGGCAGGAGTTCAGCTGCTTTAGCTTCAACAAAGTAGTGGACTCATTCACAGTCGACTTCAATAAATTAGTTGATGAACTCTGTGACAAATACCCATGGAGGCCAAATTAGACTATGAAAATGCACTACTTTGATGCCGCCAACAAAAAAAAAATCATTCCTATGAGTTCTGACCAAGGCTTGGAGTCAATGTTTGACAAGAGCAAGACTGTTGAGATGTCTATCACAATCTGTAATCCAAATGATAGTTTTGCTGGTACTATTTGTGAAGTACAAAGTGAGGTAGATGGCACTCTTTGCAATGTTGATGTACCATGCACTCCTTCCCTTCCAATCCCATGTTAGGAAGGTCCTAGCCAACCCAGCAGTAGCACACAACATATTGAGGAAAATGTAAATGTTGATTCTCATAATAATACATACTTGGCAAACCCATTACCAGCTAATGAACATGTTGGTATGGATCAAGAGGGTATGTACACAGATGATAGTGACATAGAGGAGGGCAATGGTGCTACTGTTGCAGCTGGTAATAACCCCTTTACTGCATGATCACTTGCCTCAGCATGAAACCATTTTGTTTAACCAAGACCAATGACAATCCCTGCCTTGTAACACAACTTTTACAATAGTGGCATCGCACCACAAATTCCATGTCTCATTAAGTCAAATGTATATAATAACTGATCATATGAATATGAGGCCATTGTATAACTAAGCATATCTACATCAACCTATGTTGGTAGCGCAATTATGTCCAACTAATAATAACCATCCTATGGTGACAATGGATACATGGCATTCAAGATAATCAAGGTGGTATAATGACAAATAGGTATTTAGCTACTCCCAGAAAACAGTTGATATGTAAATAAAATACTTTTGCAAAACATAGGTTCAATATGATCAAAAGGACTATGACTTGCCTTGGCCTTGCTTAGTTACACACTCTGATCTTCAAATCTTGCTCATGCTCCTTGGAAATCGTTATCTAAATGAGAGAGAGAGAGAACGAACGAGGCACAAATAAATTAAGCAGAAATTCAAATAAATTCCAAATTTTTTTTAAAACCAACACTGGAAGAAAGACCTCAATTTTAGATGAATTTAGAAACTTGAACAGCCAAATCGGAGTTCGGATGAAGGAGAACGAACTTCTCGAAGATTCAATTCAAAGAAATTGAGAGATAAAACACTATTTCGAGATTTTTGGAATTTTCTTTCTAAATGGAATTCCAAATTATTGTGTTAGCATGACGTCAACAAAGGAATTGATTTTCGGCTAGAATTATTTTTCTAAAGGAAAAGAAATTGGGTCACTAACATGTGGGCCCACGGTCTATAGACCGAGTCTACGAAGAAGGTTTGCGGTCTGCGGTGAGCTGGGTCCATGGAATAGGAACCGACAGGTGGGGTCAACATGACATTGACTCAGTTCACGGTGAACCAAGTCCACACACTGATTGGATCTAGGGTTGGCTCGAGATGACATGCAGGCATCCACGTGGAAATGACATGGCAGGCATGCGGGTGACACGATGACGACAGAGTTGATGCGGCTGCTGGCGAGGAAGAACTTGTGGGCGACGACGTCAGCAATGGCTTTGGAACCAAAGGGCGACGGCGAGCAGTGGCACAACTCCGGCATGACTAGTTCTGGCAAAAGACGGTGGTTCCGGGGACGGGAAGCAGTGCAGAAGAGAGAGGGGATGACGGTGAACTCGTCGGGTCTTGCACCGAGGCTGGGGAATGACAGATGATACTGGTGGCAAGGAAGAAGCGACGACGACGCTATGGGCTTCGGCGAAGTTGGTACTCCGGCGACGGATCGACGACACCGAGGAGGGGATGGAATAGATCTGGGCACGACGAACACGAAGGTGGCGACGGCGAGGCTTGGGACTCACCGGAGGCAGTGGAAGATAATAATGAAGGTGATGGCGAGGCGGTGACTTGAAGCTACAAACTAGGAGGCTTGGCGACATAAAACAAGGCGATGATTAGGGTTTCTGGTGATGGCGTGTTGCGGGATGCAGAAGCCGAGGGTCGGGGCGAGGTTTTAAAGGCGATGGAGATGGAGTCCATGGCAGAGACAGCGAGTGTCGTCGTGCGAGAGGCGGACTCGTCTGGGAACATGCATAGTGCTGTTGACCTGCGGGCCCACTCGTTAGCGAGAGCGACGGCGACGCAGGACACGGTCGCGACGCGTGGCGAGGCGGAAGCGGGCTATGGAGATCTGCTGGGGTGTGGAGATGGGCTGCGTGAATAGAAAGTGAATGGGCCAGGAAAAAGGAATTCGGCCCAAAGGGATTGTGAGGATTTTTAAGGATTTCCGAATTTTAGAAAAAGCGATAAATCGAATCAAGCTCAAATAAATTGCAAACAAATTCCAAAAATTCCAAGAAAATTCTAGAAAATACTATAGAGCAAGAGTAACATAAATAATTTGGTTTTGAATTTAATTTATGTTTAGATAGTTAAAATTAAATTAATTAAATATCTAAAAATAAAAATTAAGCTTTAATTAATTCAGGAAAATTCAAATGATTATTTTTATTTTGAAAGGCTTCAACAAAATGCAAAAATTGAGATGTTACAGTGCAACTTTGCATAAGAGAATTCATGCTTCCACAATGGAGGACAAATTCAGGTAATTACTATGTAGAATTGCAAAATGTTGATAGCATCCCTTCATTTTCATGTAATTAGTTGATACATTATTGTTGTTCCTGTCATGGCAGGTCAAGAAGAATCCTTTTAACCGTACTTGCTCAAGTACCGGAAGGAGTGGGAAAGTGAGGACTGCAAGCAAGAAGTGGATATCTGATAAGGTGACAGATAGAATGGTTGAGGCAGGATGCTAGTTTTGGACCTAAGGAACTGCAAAGAAGGATCCATGACAAGTACAAAGTCCTTGTGGACTACAAGAGAGTGTTTGTTGATAAAGAACTTGCACTTAAAATTTTGTATGGTAGTTGGAAAGATAGTTTTGACCTTTTGTTCAATTTCAAGGCAGAAATTGAGAGATCAAGCCCTGGCAGTGTTGTAGTGATTGATCACCACACAGTCAAGGAGAAAGTCAGGTTTAGGAGACTCTTCTTTGCCATGAACTTGCACTTACAAATATGTATGCATGCTATTAGCTCAACTTGTGATAGTTTTATCCAATTAATTTGTGGATGTAGGTCAAAACCAATGAAGAAACTAAGGGCTAAGAAGACATCAAATTGAATTGTTATAATTATAGCAAGCCTAGAACCCGAAGGAACTGCTTCCTGAGCTCCCACCATGACATGTCCACCAAGGTCAGCATTTCTCAGTTGTTTTCAATATTTCTAACTTTGTTGTTTTCTACATTTCTAACTTTGTTGTTTTGTGATTTGCATGTAGCCAACACACTAAATCCCTTGGTAAAAAGAGAGCCAGTCGGGATAGCTCAAGTTTTGGTAGGTCAGTGAAGTCTAGGTCTGTGACTGAATCAAACATTGAACCTTATCAATGGTAATTCCACTGCCAACTCCAGGGGAACAGACGCCACCACTTGCAAGTGACAAGCGCAAAGGAAAACACAAGGCCAACAACAACTCCAACACAGCTGCACCTGATAATCCAGCAATAGGGACTAGAAGCAAAAGGAAATTGTTGATTAATTCCTTGTTATGTGGTCTGTAATGAACTTGTTAAGTGATCTTTTGAACATTGGCTACTATGGTATGTAATGAACTTGTTTGAACCTCGATGCTATGGTGTGGTCTATACTGAACTATCGAGTTGTCTTTTGAAACTGGATGTTATTGTTTGCAGTTGTCCAAATGTTGCTAAGGGTTATGCAAATTGAATCAGGTGTGTTGATTGTGCTACATCTTTGTTAAGCAGCATGAAGGCACACATAAGCATCATTATTAAGCAACACGATGGCACAAATACACATCTCTGTCTCTTTATCCATACACCTACAACAAGCTAACTACTTCACAAATATGACATAAAAGTACAACAATGAAACACACACACACAGACAGACAGACAGACAGACAGACACACACACACAATCTTCTCAAGCCACTTGATATGGTTCAGAATGTGCTCCATCTTCAACTCCAACATGTTGAGTCTCTGCTCCATCTCGGGCTCCATCCTCTGCCCTACATTGCTACCAGGGCGCTCCCTCGCCCTATCCATGCTATTCGCCCACTGGAAATACTAGCATCCTCCAGCCTACAGAACCATGGAAATAGGCATTACATCAAACAAAAGAAAGAAATAACTTGAATTGTAGAAACTAACCATCTAAACCGCAAGAAATCAAACTCAATTTCACTTACCGAGAAATAAGGACATTTGTAAAGCACCCAACCGTTATTTTCCTCGATGATGGCATAGAACATATTTGCTTCCACATGACAGTTACAGCAATCCACCTGCCTGATAGTGGCAAGCGCAAGGGCCTTCGATTCAATGAGCTAGACGTCTCATACATGACCTTCACTCAACAGGAGGAGACAAGAGATGAGATGAGAAAGAGTTTAGGAAGAGGATGGCATGGAGCCCTACTTATGCATTGCGAGCTGAATTTTTCGGGTGAAAAAATGGCGCCAAAATTTCCCCATCAGCATCTAGAGTAGATGGGAACACACACACACACACACATAGGGGCAAACTTGTCTTTTCGCGCACTAGTTAATGACCAAGTCATGGACCACTAACGGAGTAGTAAAAAATGGATGAAAGTTGAGATCTGATGATAATAAAGGGAGAGGTAGTTTTGCGATTGCATATTAAGGATTCTGTCAACTTTCAGTGCCAAATAAGGAATTGTTTTTTTCTATAATTTAAGAACGGTGCAATTCTAGTTAAACTAGGGGAGCTAACACAACGGCTTATTTGTGTGCTAAAGCTGCTCTAGGAAGTAAGCAATAGTGTATTTGGCTTAATCAGGCACCCGATTTCTTTTATGCTTGCCTACTTCATCCCCGAATTTTGAGTAATAACCACGAAAAAAAAGCTTGAAATGACCTCTCTTGGAGTATCAGATGGTCGCTAAAAGGCCTGTGTGGATGCCCTAAGGCATAGCCGACGGCAGCTGATACAGGAACAGGGCCCGCCGTTCCGACTGGTTAAGCCCATCTACTCTATTTGCGCCATCCCGTCCAGCCCAATAGCATCAACCCCTCTCAAGCGTCCGGAACCTCTTCTTGTTCACCTCTTCCTCGCTCGCTCGCCTCCCATTCTCGCCGCCCTCCGACCTCGCCGTCCTCGTCTCCCGCTCCGGTAATACCACCGCTCTCCCGCCCATCCCATCCCATCCCATCGGCAATTATATCTCTCTCCTCTGCTCGATCTCTTCCTTTTGCCAATTCCTTACTTTTCTTTGGGGCTAATCGCCGCCGTTTTCTGCAGTTGGAATCGGGATCTTTCGTGGGTGGTCGCCGGCAACCCGTCGCGCTCATGTGAGTGATCCGATCCGTTTCTTGCCGTGTTCTTGCGCTGATCCGTGCACAAGCGTCACGCGTGGGTCGCGGCATTGGGGGTCCGTGGGGATCCGTATGCCACGGTCGCTACCCCGCGTGATTCCGTTGCCGACGCTCGAATTAACCATGGTTCTAGGGCGTTTCGATTCGTGGATGTCTGTTTATACATACGCTAGGGAGCTGTAGAATCTAGCAATGGTGTTCTAGGGCACGGCGCGTGTTACGAATTCGATGCCGTGCAACCGCGCATGACGACTGGGGCCTCCATGCTATAGCTAGGATCAAGGAATGGATCAAACAACCAATTGAGAAATTGGCACCCATGGTGTTTTTTTGTTGAGTTCCATGCCTGCTTGTTTGTCTGGTTCCCGATGTTTGTGTTTGTGCCGTTGTGCTCTGGCGTAGGCGCATCCATCGGTGCTGGTTTTGTTTGCACACCACTTGCCTCCAATTCTTGTGTCATTCACGAAACCCGGCATCACCACACCATGTTTATATTTTTATGGCAACGCTAGACGCTAATATTTCTTTCGATTCATACTCTGTCAGCGTATGTTGAGGTGTTTCTGTGTGCTGGTTCTTCTGCAAATTGCTGCTAGCAAACTGATCTTGGAAAGAAAACCAACCAAATGCTGCCCATGTACGAAGCGATAGCATCCTCCTCAAAGATTGTAGTTTAGGTGTTTCGTCATCCTGATGCATCATGCATGGACACAGTATTTAGGTCTAGGTTGTCAAAAGTGCAAGTTGGTCACTTGGTTGATTCTAAAGACCTTGGCTTGCCTCATGCCTCCTGAGTTATGTGAACCTCTGTATGTATAAGTATAACCAAGTTTGATAGATGAAATCGATGTAATTTTTTTTTTCTGTTTGCATCCATGCTTTCGCCTTTGGAGGTTAACACATCATTTGGAAACCAGAATGATACAGAAGTTTGCGATCCAATGTATGGAAAGTTGGAAACTTAGTATATCGCTGTTGGGCGTTACTGAAATGCATGGAATGCCAAGAAGTTGCTTATAATTTCACTTTGAAAATGTGTAGTGCTTCTAATGGTTTTGTATTTATAATACTTAAATAGTGTATATTTATGCTAGTTATCTAATGGAAGAGTTCCAACTCGGCTTCTTGTTATTTTATCTCTGAATCTTGCAACGTATTTCAGGGCGGATGAGGAGGTATCTGACCCGAAGGCGTTCCTAGAGGAACGTTCAAAGGCTAAGTGTGTGTCCCAGTGGTATGAATATAAGGTAATGTGCTGTTCTATCTGTTGGTGGATGTTCAATTCTTACTGATCTTGATCTGTGCACACATAAATGAGATTAATTTACTCGTGAATGATATCTCCTATAAATTTTCTATACAAATGCACATCAGCACGATTACTGGATCTATTGAAGTGTGTTGTTTAGTTATTGTGTTTGCTTTAAGTAAGATAGGCCGCTACTAATTTATACGAGCTTACCTCAAGCTCGTCCTCATGGCCCTTAAAAATATGTTTTGTTTATATCCTTATCTAAAAAATGAGTTTATAGTTTATCTGCAGAAACTGGTACTACCTCGAGGACCATTAGAAGACTCCCACCTTTTTAGCAGATATATTGCCGGGTTAGTACCAGTAATAATAGATAAGGTAGCAGCGGTTATATCCTGGGTTCATCCCACGTTTATACCCTTTTTTAGCAATAGTAAGTTATCTGTTCCAATCAGTCACAGATGACGTGGCATTACATATTTTGCTAGAAGGCTATAACTTAATGACACAGTTACTAGCTGCTACAGAACACACGTGTAACTACAATACTACTTAAGATGATTTCGTATTGTAGCAAACTAGCAACCACACATTAGATTATAGCAAATTAGCAAGTTAGCCACCATTGTGTTATTTCACCCACTATAATCAACTTGTACAGAGAGCACATATTTTGGCTATGTAAATGCGAGTATTAATTTGCTATTCCGTACCAAGGCTATAGCCTAGTGTTTACAATTTACACAATAAACCAATTAATATTCAGCAGATGTTTTGTGTGTTTTGTGCTGATGTTTTTGGCTATCTAGTTGCCTGTTGATTGGAGCATTTGAAGAAGTGTTCTGTGTCCTCTTGATTGCTACGGATTATGTTATCTTTTGCTGAATACCTGTTGTTCTGGTACCACTGGAGCAAGTTCTTATGCCACTTATGTTGTGCACAGAAATGTGTTAAGAGAATTGAAGATGATGAGATCGGGCAGAAGCACTGCACTGGCCAATACTTCGATTACTGGAAATGCATTGACAAACATGTGAGTGCTCCCGGCCTGCATACACTTATATTTGTTGATCCGAGAAACCACTCATTTCAGTATTTTTATTTTATTTCCTCAGCTCATGGTAAAAACCAGCCTGCTTATGTTGATTATTTCTACTATGCAGGTTGCTGAGAAGCTCTTTGATAGCTTAAAATGACAAGGAATATGTTATCTCTTGCCACTTTTTACTCTAACAGTGGTAATTATATCGCTTGTGCGCCCTGTAGACAATTCAGGTGCTTAATATCTGTAAGAAAAGTTTTGCCTGTCGGGTAACACGATAGTTTTTCCACCGTCCGTTTACATTTTGTGGCTGCTAGAGGCATTGAACTCCCTACAGCAGTTTTCGTACGGAGTTGTTGGTTCAGATTTTTTTGGTTCACAATTGAGATATTCCCAAGATTGTGACTGAACAGTGAATTCTGCTGTCTGCCCTTTTCTATTGCTTTTGTGGTGCAATTTTTACGAGCATATAGCCAATTATCTGTATTTGTTAATTAGATGAAACTGAATGACCAATCTAGACTGCTACTATCTGGTAGTAACGACTTGTTAGCTTCTATGACGGACATGATCTGAGCAGAATGCTGGTAAGTAACGCATCGTCAAAATGTTTTGTTTGATATGGACGGGATGGAACATGTTGGACTCAGTTGCATGAAGTTTTGCCACATATGGACGCTGTTAAGAGCGACTTGTGGCCGATGTAACCTATGGATGTTCCTTACCCTTCCATGACCATGAGTGGTGGGGGTGCAGGATCTTGCATGATGACGACGAAGCTCATCTGGTCCATTAGCTGCGTATCCTCATGCAGGGGATCATCCTGCCACTGGTGTTGGTATGTTTGCCGGCTGTATTCTGGTAAATTCTCCCTTCTGTTTTGGCGAGGGCCTGTTTACCATCTATGGTATGGGGTTGTCTGGTACATTTTGGAAGGGTAAAATTGAGTTGCAGATAACCTGACGGTATCCGAGTCCCATTGGTCAATGTCTGCTTGTCTAGTTCGGTTTAGTTCTTAGTCGCTTGGTGCGTGTCGCATGTCCCTGTTTGCAATGATCTTACCTTGTGAGTTGCTCTTGATGTGAAAACGATGTATTTCATTGGGGTGATCTTAAGGTAAACATAATTTTTCACCTCAAAACTTAGTTCTCGTCGACGACAGTCTGCATAACATTTTTGACTAGATTGAGCTGTCCGAAGTCGCCCTTAAATCTCACAAATTTGCTTTTCAGCTTCATTTATCAAGTTCGGACCAAACAATTGTCTTTCTCCGGATTCGGACCAGTTGAGAGGTGTCGTACATCTTCTCCCGTATAGCACTTCGAAAGGTGACATTTAGAGGCTTGCTTGATAGCTATTGTTATAGGAGAATTCTGCGAACGACAAACATTTCTCTTATTTCTTACCATAAGACAACACACGAGCCCTCAACGTGTCCTCTAAATTTGATTCACCCTGTAAATAGTAATTAAATTCTAAAAATTCTAAAATTTTTTGTGAGTCCTCTCAGACTCAACTAGAACTTAGTAAATTTGGCTGTAGGCACTGTTCATGCTCTAGTTGTCCAAATTAAAATATTTTCAGATCTGTCTTAGAGAAAAGGTTTGTATTTTGGTGAGATCAAATTGACTTATAAAAATTTGGAAAAATTTAGATTAATTCATTATAAATAATCTAGTATTTTAATAAATTATTTCCAACAACATTTATAAAAATATTTTTACGTATTCAATTAGAAACTTGAATTCAAGTTAAAAGTTTTAAATTTATGAGCAAACTATATTACAAACAACAAAAGTTTTAACATTGATCCATAATTTGCATACATAAACACAATATGCTTAGCTAAACCATCTTAAGGATTTTGGGGACATTACATTCTACTAAAGTAGAATGCCATTAACTATCTTAATAAGATGGGGTGGGTGTCGGACATTCACATGTATAATGTTGGTTTAACTTAACATGGCTATCAAAATCGTTTTGGGCCTTGGGGCATAGCATTGGAAGCTGAGGCATATTGATGTCACCTAACAAATAAAAGCGAGATATGGAAAAACCCAGTTATATACAGGAAACAAATAACGTCTGCCATGAAAGTTAAATCAAAAGGCACAAAACCAACCAAATTATGAAAGTGGTACCATTAACCTTTCCTCGACTTGAACACACATTTAGCATTGTATACTTTGCAACACAGTGTCTGATGGTGAATTATCTTCTTAGATTACTGTGAAAAAACCGCACAACTTTTATGCGTGAAGACTTCAATAAATTTTTTTAGCAATTTAGATGTTAGAAGACTTTCTGTCTCCAAATCATGTGCTATTCTATTAGAAGACTTTCTGTCTCCAAAACGTGCTAGTCTCGCTAATAAATCTCCAACTATCCCTCTGAATAAACAAAGAACTTGCAAAGCTTATCCAATTAGTGATACATATCTAGAAGTCACCTGCTTTTGTTGAGCCCAGATAATTGTTGAGCCCAGATAATGATGAATCCTCCCGGTTAAATGGAGGCAGAAAGGGGGCTCAGGGAGGCAGGCCACGTCGCCGGTTTTTCCCTTCGCCATGCGATGTTGCCGCATGTGGTTTCAGCCATGCGATTTGGCCACATTGGTTTCCCATACCCTTGCATTCCCTTTGTCGTTCGATGCTGCATGTTGTTCTCTGCCCGGACGGTTGGATGCAGCCTTGTGTTCTCACCCCTGTCGCCATGTGTGTTGTTGCCTCACATCCTGTGCATCTTCCCTCATTTTCTCCCCCGCTGCGCATGCTCCACTTCTTCCTCTTCCACCCCGCTTTCTTTTTCGGTTGCTTGTTCTTCCGCTCGCCCGCGTCCTGCGTTTCGGCTTCCACCGTTCGTCCTTCGGTTGTCCATCGCTTAGTTTTACTTCCTTCTTATTTCGGCTGCTCTCGCCCGGTGGTCTCTATTTTTCCCCGTGTTTTCCTCCCTGTTCCTGGATCGCGCCTTTCCGTTCTTGTTTTTGTCCCCGTTTTTGGATCTGCACGATTTTGTTCTCCTAGGTCGAATTGCATTTCCTCCTTTCTTCATCCGCTGTTGTTGCCTCGGTTCTCCTCGCATGTTGTTTTTGTTTTTCTGGTTATTGCTTGCGATGTTGCCTTGCATTCTCATAGATCTGGCTGTTCTGGTTCTATCCGCCCTTATGTTCTTCCCGTTGTTGTGTACTCCTGCCCTCGCCGTTCTCTGTTCTTTCGGCGGAGGCTTTGTTTTCGTTGGATTTCCCTTCCTTCTTTTTCCCTGCATTTTTTGGGTGCTATTGGGGATTCTTCTCCATTTGTGCTCGTTTCGTTCTTACGACCACCGTCTGTCCTATCTTTCTTTTCCCTATATGTTCTCCTGTCCCATGGCTGTTCTCTACCTTTTCTTTCTATTTCATTTATGTTGATTTCCGCTTTCCTACTTTGTTCGAATGCTATTTCTGATGTTCCTCCCTTTGTCTGTGCTTCGTTTCCCCTTTTTTTCGCTACGAGGGAGGACACTTTTTAGTTGATTTGTGCAGATTATTTTTACCTCGAGTTCTTTGTGCTCGCGCTTTCCTTTTTTTACGTTGGTCGTCATAGCATTTCTTTCGGTCTTTCCATCCATGTTTGCCTTTTGCTTTCTTCCGTTTGTTTGTTCTTCGCTTCGTAGTTTTTTTTCTCCCGCAACAATTCGTTCTTTCATGTTGCATGCCGTGTGACTTGTTTAACTTGCTTCTTGCTTTTGCAAGTTCCACCCTCGCCTTTCCGTGTCCTCTGGCCGTCGCCTTCTCCTCGGTTTTGTCGACCCTCTCCCTCCCGCTGTAAGCTTCCTTCTAATCTGTTTTCCTTATTTGTCCCTTCGATTGTGCTTTGTATGCAGTAGGATCTCAGTTAGTTTTCTTCCATTCTTTTAGTTGGATTGGTTGGATTGCTTTTTCCCCTTTCCTGTCGCTCTCTTCTCCATCGCCTTGCCTTCCTCGGGCCTTCCTTCCTTGCATGCAACCATCGTCGATGCTGCCCATGCACTGGGCTTGCGATCGTCAAGCCAAGGTGGAGTCTTGCGGCGGCCAAGGTCGCAGTGGCTAGACGCAGCCGAGGCCCCCACACCCCACAGCACGCTTGCAGCGACCCACCGACACCCCGCCTCCTCCCCGCGCCATCAACGCCGGACGTCCCCGTGCTCCAATTTCTGCTGCTCGTGGTCTGCCTCATCTCATCCTGCTATTTTTCTCCCGTCGGTTCCACATGTCTTTGGGGACGATTTCTCATGTATTGATGGTTGTTTCGTTGAAAGCATCTAGGCCCCTAAAAATTATTTTGGTAATTAATGACAATATGTGAATATGGGATTAACATGTTTATTGAGTATTTACAAGGTTAAATCCCATCGGTGAACGTGTTGATGCAAAGTGACATGCAAAATGGACTACACGAGGATCTTTTGGCTCAAAGACAAGGTACAAGTAGTCTAGGATCTCCTTTTCCATTTTACCGGTCTAGGAGTTTTGGATGAAAGACCGGATTATAGGATAAACACCGTACTATTAAGAGGGATCATGGCTAGTAGCTTGATAGCATGTTCTTGTGCCATATAGATCAATTTAGGATCATGCATGCATTTGAATTTAAAACTTGAAATCAAATTGAAGAGTTCTAAGTGCTTCTGTCCAAAATCGGTAGTACCGCAGTTATACTTGCGGTCGTACCGCTTGGTGCGGTATGACCGGACTTTACTTGGCGGTAGTACCGCATTTTGAAGGGAACAGCCAAATAAGTGTTCAAGCGGAACGACCGGGTCCTTGATCGGTCGTACCGCATCGCGGTCATTCTGCATTTTAGTTGGCGGTTCAATAAAACCAGAAGCGTTGCAAATTGCCTCAGAATCTCTCATGGAAATCGGTCGTACCGCTCATGGACAACGGTCATACCGTTGTGCGGTCGTTTCGAAATTTGTGAGGCGGTTCAATAAAAACAGAACAAGTGCAAATCTGCTCAAAAACTCAATCTGGAAATCGGACATTCCGCACTTAGGGAACGGTCGTACCGACCTGCGGTCATTCCGATTTTTATACGGCGGTACAATATTTCCAGAACCACTGCAAATCTTCAAAGAAATCATGAAACCCTACGAACGGTCGTATCGCCAGAGAAAGCAATCGACAAGAACCAATCGGACGCATCTGCTGCGTTTACTCGCGATCGTTCGATTGGGTATTCAACGGCTAGTTTTTTCCTTTTTAGTATCTCGTTCTAGCCGTTGATCGTGTTTCGATCGAAGTCTTGATCGCATCTGTAAATTGTCTTCTTGGTCGTTCGATTTTGCTCGAAAACTTGGATTTTGTCTCCAACGGTCATAATTGTTGGTGGGGCTATAAATACCCCTAATCGCTATGTCAAGGTCGCTAGTGCCCATTTGACATTCATAGAGCCTTGAGAGCCCCCGCATTCACTCAACACTCAAAAACACTCTTGTGCATTCATTGTGAGCTTGTTGAGATACATTCAAGTGCATTCATTCTTCTAGTTGATCCATGTGTACTTGAGTGCCGTCAAGTGAAGACCTTGATCTATTACTCTTGGAGTGTTGCCGCACTCCTAGACAGTTGGTGGTGGAGCACGGTGATCTCTTCAAAGAAGATTGTGAAGAGGCCCGGTGCAAGCTTGTGAGTGGTTCGGTGTTCACCATCTCCGGAGCAGAGGAAGAACAACCATAGTGATTTGAGGAAAGGCTTAATTCGTTGAGCCGGCTTGAGACGTCAAGCTCCCTCAACGTGGACTAGTGAAGACCAGCAAGTCTTCGATACCACGGGAAAAACATCGTCGTGTCTTTGTGGTTATCTCTAGTCTTTACTTTCCGCATTTATATTTCTAGCTTGTTTATTGTGATTAATTTGCCTAACTAGAAGTATAACTTGTTTAGACTAAGTTATTAATTGACTAAATTGTTAAATTGTTAAAAAGTTTAAAAACCTCCTATTCACCCCCCTCTAGTCGGTTATCCTTGATCCTACATTCGTGCAGTGTTTCTTCTCTGCGTTTGAGGGCTCCTCCTCCATGGATCTGTGCGGATTATGTTTCCCCAGTTTTTTGCCTTCGTGTTTTTCTTGTTTTTGGCTATCATGGTATTCTTCATTTTTTCCTTCCCTTCTTTTAGTTGGATTGGCCTGGATGGCTTTTCCCCCTTTTCTTGGCACTGTCTTCTCCACCGCCTTGCCTTCCTCAGCTCCCCCTTTTTCCTTGCCTGCAACCATCATCGATGATGTCCATGCACTGGGCTTGTGGTCATTAGGTTCGCAGTGGTAGCGCCAGCTGAGGCTACCACACCCCGGTGGCGCGCTCATTGACGGTAAGGTCATCGACGATAGAAACATTGTGGAGGGAGATATCCTCATTGGTCTTCCTTCCAGTGGGGTTAATTCTAGCAGGTTGTCTCTTGCTAGAAGGTATTGCATTTATCTAGTTCCATTTGTTTCAGATCCAAATAGATGATTTGGGTTAACCATTATTGAATTGGCCTCATCTTTTCTTAAAAAGAAAACCTCCGGTTGCTCTTTTCTTGGGTGAGGTAGATGTGGTTTCGCACTTCCATCTGCCTCTTTCACCGACGGCTTTGTTGCAGCTTCATTCTTTGGATGAATGGATTAGTTCATTTGCTCCATTTTCAGATCGAGCTGATGAGTGGTCCTACATTTGGGGCTCATCATCTTTTACAACTAAACAGGCTTATGTTCAGCTTATGGGATAGTCTCCCACTCCGCTTCCTTTTATCTGGCTCTGGAAATCTTTTTGTTTGAGTAAGCAGAAATTCTTTTTTTGGTTACTTTTAAAAGACAGGTTAAATACCAAAGAGCTCCTTTCTCGCAAGCAGTTTCATCTTGAAAACTATGATTGTGTGCTTTGTTCTGGACACACTATGGAAAATTTGAAGCACCTTTTTTTTGTTGTACTTTCAGTCAAAGGTGTTGGATGGCTATTGGTTTTGATTGGGATCTATCTCTATTAGTCTGTGATCTCATTCAAGTAGGCAAGCTTAGATTTCGTTTAAGGTGTTTCAAGGAGACAGTAATTATTGCATGCTGGAGTATTTGGCTGCTCCGGAATAAAAGCATTTTCAATCAGGGGGTTGTATCTTTGGCGGCGTGGAGGATCATCTTTAGAGGAGCTTTTGCCCTGGTTATCCATAGGGTCAAACCTTCTCTTCGGGAGGTTTATATTGCTTGGCTGAGAGATTTTGGTTAAAGTTTAGCATGCTATCTTGTTTATATTCCTCCTCCTTTCTCTTGTATATAAACTCCTTGGTTCTTAATATATTTTTACAGTAGGGGTGCTTCCCCACCTGTTTTTCGTCAAAAAAATAGATGATTGATAGTACAAATTTTATTCTTTTGTCCTTGGTGTTTTCCTTTTTTCTTGAATTATTTCTGGTTAATGATAGCTGAAAATGTTCTTATTTTTAGAGTACTGGCCAAAAGCAGACTCTCCTTGACTTATCAGCTCCCAAGAAATGATGGCGTAACAACTACTATTGGTGAAGCTCTCATGGCACCAACTGTCAGCTATGTTAATTAGGTTAGCTTTTGCCGATGAATGTCTCATATTTTTCATAGATTTTTACCCAAGTTTCTCATTCAATCGTTTGAAATGAGAAAAGGTGATTGAGATGATTGAGATTATCAGCAAGGGTGGGCTAAAAGGACTAGCCCATATTATTCGTGGTGGCTTCACTGATATTATCCCAATAGTATTTCCTTCTGGATCATGGGCAGTGCCACCTATGTTCAAGTGGATTCAACAGGTAAGAACTAAAAACCCACAAGCTTGGCTTGTGTATTCTTGTATTCACGGTGAATACGTTCAATTGTTTGTACCCAAATTTATTGGATTATTTAGTATCCATTTTAAATACATTTAATGTCAGCCAGCCACATCCAATCAAAACTCACTAAAAACTATAAAGATCGAAGTAATTTGAATGCCAAATTATATCAGGTAATTCAGGCTGAGCAAAATTCCTATTATTGTTGATCTTATACTGATATTCTGGAAACTCTTGTTAGTGCTAGGGTGTGTATTAGAGGGCCTACAACAATTGAGCCTAGACTAGATGAGAATTTGGGAGCTTAGTACAAACATCGCAACCGATCAAGCACACAATTCTGTGTAGGATTAAAGCCCTAGAGGGAGACTGACAATTCATAGAATGTTGATTTGATTTATATCCATCTGCATGCTCTGTGCTTTTTGTCTGCTCTTAGCTTTTGTTTTTCCGACATTTGTAGATTGGCAAAATTGGAGACGTAGAGATGAGGCGAACATTCAATATGGGTGTTGAAATGGTCCTTGTAGTGAGCAAAGAAGCAGCGGATAGAATTCTCGAAGATACCCATGGATTGAATCCTGCTTGTCGCATTGGAGAGGTGATCTAGGGTGAGGGGGTTCACTACGTCTGAGCTCATAAGCTTACATTGCTTCGAGTGGTTTGAAATTTGTTTGTCAGCTAGGGAAATAAGCCCAATTTTTTTTTGTAACAGCATAATCTTGTGGGGCTAAGATCTGGAGTAATAGTGGTTTTACTCCTATAAGAAACATGGGAAATAATGTTTAACTGGTTCCATAAGAACTTAACCTAAATGGCTGATATTGTTATTTGGAACATCTTGCTCTCTTCCAAAGCAGAGAACATCTCATGGGAATGATCAAATACTTCTAAATTTTCTTGTAGGTTGTCTAGAAATCTTCTATATGAATTTTCACCTAGTGCTCCTCTCCATCCGAATGAAAGGAATCATTAATACTTAATCTCTATAGTCTATACTACATGAGGGGCATCTAGAATTCTTTCGATAGAGTACCTTTCAAGTGGATGCCCTAACTGCCTAAGTATGATATGGTTGAGAAAAACATGTAATCTGCTGCTATATCACCTTGATCACACAGCACACAAGCACACAAACACGTAATCTCCCTCTTATGCTTGCCCCCGCGCGCCAAGGCGCGCACAAGCCTGTATTATGATATTAGTGCATCCGAGCTTCCTGTCTTATATGATAAAAGGATTATCCTTTTTGCTACTAGTGGCAGGTGAGAATCTCAATCTGGACACATTTTCTTGAGCCAACTATGACCAAGACAAGGCCGAAGGTTGCCGATTGTTAAACTTTTGGGGATGATGATTTGCTATTCACAACTATGCATCTTATTCATTAATAAGAGGGTATATATAGACATGGGTTACATGGGTCTCATGGGCTATATGGGCCACATGGACCGAGAGAGAGAGAATGTACAAATCTTAACATCCCCTTCAAACTCAAGGTGGATCAGGAGGATCTAATGCACTGAGTTTGAGTAGATGAATCCGATGTTGTTGTAGGACCGGAAAGGCGACTAGAGGGGGGGGGTTGAATAGGAGCTCAAATTCTTTTTCACTTTGAATGGATTCAACTTGTAAATCACTTCAATAGCTATGAGAGCTATGAAGATCAATGATTAAGCACAGAGGAAGTCTTGTGTTGAATCCGCTCCTAACCCCCAAAGCTTAGCAAACAAAATCGAGGAAGTGCTGAAGAAATCAGGGAAATCGGTACAACCGCAGGCAAACGGGCGGTTGTACCAATGTTCGGTACAACCGTAGGCAAATGGGCGGTTGTACCAATTTCCCTGGAACAGCCCGACGACGAAAACTAAAATTGGCACAACTTTTGAACCGCTTGGCCAAACTCTACGATATTTGAAACACACCTTCCTATGGAGGTTGATTTGAAACACACCTTCCTATGGAGGTTAGGAACCTATTCCAAGCAAAGATTGACTAGATCCACGTCAAAGTTCCTACCTTTCTCGAATTGAACGAAGAAGGTTTCAAAACCGAGTTTCAAACCTAAACATGATCTAAACCTTGCTCGTGGGTAAAGAATGATCAAGATGATCTTAGATGCACTTCCACATGTCACAGCAAGCTAGATCACAGCAAGTACTCGAGGTAAAACCAACAAGACATCAAAAACACAAAATCATCAAAGAAAGAAAGCAAGAACAAATGATAAACTCATCTTTGAGAATCTTGTTTGGATTGATTCGTGTTTGATGGATGTTTACAGCCACTCCAACCTGGAGGACAAGAGCTCACTCAAGAGCACACAATCACATCATCTCTCTAGAACCCTAGAACCTCACTTTTCTCTCCAAAACCCTAAGACACCAACTAGGGTTTGCAAATGAAGGCTTAGTGGTTGCTGGACAGCACACCCTCTCTATTTATAGTGAGGCCTAGCTTCTAGAAGACCATACCCATTAGGCACCCGTTAAGCCCACTAACAAACGGGTTAACTCACGCACATATTTTAAAGCGTTGTCTTCACTTTCTCTTGACCAAAACCACTTCTCCAGGCGTCGTCTCGTGCCATGGTTTAGCCAAAAGGTTACCAAGGCGGTATTGGTGAAATTACTAAAATACCCCTTCTCGATCCTTCTCCGAAGACCGAGTCCAATCTTGGTGAAGCAATCGCTTACTTCGCCATGTGTAGGTTGATCAATGACTCTCATCATGTCGGCAAGTCTCTCCCGTCCGGCTCCCGCCGAAACCACTATGGCACTTGCACCGACCTCCGTGCCGCTTGATCCAACCCGTTGCACTGAATTGCCTGTTCGGTCACATTTGTCCATTTTGCGCCATGCTTGAGTTCATAGACCTCACCCGGCATCTTTGATCATTCTGAACCTTAGCTCTCTAAGCTTAGTCCCGATCATCCTCACTGTTGACCGTCGTTGACCTCCAAGCGTCCTGCACAACAATAGACAAAGAAATCGATTCCGAGAACAAGTTCTTCACAACTTGACCCACGTTAGCCAAAACATGCATCATGCAACACATATGCAGTGAAGCTCATGAACACCTATCCCAAAGCCAAAAATCCAAAATGGCCGACAATCGTAACACAATCGGTACAACCGCCAGAGTTACAATGCAGATTACCGATCTTCTGGTCGCATCTCCAATAATCGCTTGATGCTTCGGTTTCCAATGAAGACCAGAACTCCCCATCTTCTCTGGAATTAAGCTACCGCCATCTACCAATCGGTATAATCGTGATCCGGTACTACCGCCACACAACTTGTGGTTGTACCGCCCTTTAAACGCTGGTTCTACCGAAAATCCTGACATTTGCTGAAAACTCGAAATTCAACAAAACTCAAATGCTATTGCCAATTGTCTCATCACCTAAGATCATGAGTATATCCCCATGATATCCACAGTTGTTCTCGAGTTTGAGCTTTAGTGAAGAAATCTGCAACTTGAAGCTCTGAGGGTACATACTTGAGGTCGATGGTCGACTGTTGACAATAAGACCGTATGAAGGGTACATTGACACCAATGTGCTTTGTCAACTCATGCTTGACTGGATCACTAGCAATCTGAATGACACTTGTATTGTGACAAAACAGAGGTGTAGGATTATCACAATGGACACCGAGATTAGCTAAGAGCCATCAAAGCCAAATGATCTCTGAGGTGGTAGCGGCAAGGGCTCGAAGCTCAGCCTTTGCACTAAAGCGTGACACCGTAGTCTGCTTCTTGGACTTCTAGCTAATGAGCGAAGTACCAAGAGAGATGCAGTAGCCAGTGATAGATCGGCGATCAGCATGATCACTCACCCAAGTGGAATCGGAGTAAGCATGGAGCTGGAGTTGACTCGAACTGACATAGAACAGATGTTTGGACGCAGGCCCCCTCAAATCTCTCAGCACACAAAGAACATAACCATAGTAAACTGATGTGGGAGCACTGACAAACTGGCTAAGCACATGAACAACATGAGCAATGTCTAGCATGGTGACAGTGAGATAAATAAGGCTCCCAATGAGCTAACGATAGCGGGAAAGATCTGTCAGTAATACACCGTCTGTAAGTCGAAGCTGCAAGTTAAACTCCATGGGTGTGGCAGCATTGCGAGTATCAGTCATCCTAGAGCGAGCGAGCAGATCTTGAACGTAGCGATGCTGAGAGAGGTAGTAGTCATCACCATCAGAATGAACCCAAATCCCTAGAAAATAGCTCATTGGTCCCAAATCAGACATCATAAATTGTTCACTTAATTTCTTCTTGAGAAAAGCCACATAGTCCATGTCATCTCCTATGACCAACATAGCTTCTACATATAGCAGAAGACTTATGATGTCATCATATGTTGATGAGCATCAAGATAAGATTATGAAGTGAAGAAGATTATCATGTATTGATGATATTAAAGTCAAGATCCCGGACTTGGAGTGGAGATGTTCGTCATCAAGTGATCACTCTTCAAGATGGATGCTCAAGACAAAGGTATGACTAGCATAGGCTAAGGATGTGTTCCTAGTCTTTTACCAGTCTCGGTGCTTGGTGTGGAGACCGGATTGCTAGTATAGGTTGTCGTACTATTAAGAGAAGTCATGACTAGTAGCTTGAGTGTGTCATGTGTTGATAGCTCTTAGTACTTGCTCTAGCTCTCTTTAGCATGTTGCCGATATTTGCGCATGTGTTGTGTAAATAGTTGGGGCTCATGTATAATCCTTGTAGCATGTGAATTTCGTTTGTGAATGTGTTTTGCAAATGGTTTAAGTCCATATACCAAATTCCTTGTGGCACAATTCTAAAAGTCGGAAAATGTGTTTTGCAACTTGTTGAGAATCATGCTTTCATGCCTTGTTTGCATCGCGTATCAATTAGCAAATGTGTTTTGCAAAATTGAGTTGAAGCAATATGCAAAATCTATTTTTCCTGTCTCTGGCGGTCTAACTGTAGCCTAAAGGCGGTCTGACCGGCCCCTTTTGGGTGAGACTGGGCTAAGTGCTGGTCCAATGGTCGTGGCAGTCTGACCACCATGATCGACTGGTTTGACTGGTGGGCAACCAGTTTGACCGTCATATGTTGGCCGGTCTGACCGGCCCCACGGTCAAAGTCCCCCCGGTTTGCTTTTTCCAGAGAAAGGTGTTTTCCCCTCAGCTTGACTCCTTTGTGGAGTAGTCTGATCACCCCCTAGTGGTTTGACCAACCTTGGTCTGGTCTGACCGACCCTTGTGAGGGAGGTCAGTCTGGTTGAGTGTCCAACAACTAGTTTTTATTGCCGTTGGAGCTAAGGCGATCTGACCAACCATTAGTTGGCGATCAGACTGGAAATCCCTGTTTTTCTGCAGATTCTCCTCCAACAGCTAGTTTTCTTATGTGGGTGTATAAATACCCCTTGTGGCCAGTTGTGGGAGGATGCTGGTGCTATTTTCGTTCCCCTTAAGGAAAGAGCAAGCCCTCTCATCTCTTTTGTGCATGTGTTGCACTTAGTGAGTTTAGAGAGCAAAATCCTAGTGCATGTGATGCATTAGGTGTTGGATTTAGTATCAATTGAGCTTATACACTTGATTAGTTCAAGTGAGCATCGCCGACTTGCTACTCTTAGTGTTTGCCAACACCTAGACGGTTTAGAGGAGTTGCGCCGGTGATCTTCTCAAAGAAGGTTGTAAGAAGACCCGGGCGGTTGTGAGTGGCTTGGTGCTTATCATCTCCGGAGTGTAGAAAGAGCAACCCCGAGTGGATTCGATGTGTAGGCTTAATTTGTGGAGCCGGTCTAATTCGTTTGGGCTTACCTCAATGTGGACTAGGGGAAACCGACAAGTTTTTGATCACCACGGGAAAAAGTTCAAGTGTTCTTGTGGTTTACTATCTTGAGCTTTACTTTCTTGCAATTTATATTTATAGAATTAAATTGCTTGCTCGTCTCCTTAGAATTGCTATCTTTGTCTTAGTCTTAGCTTGTTAGTGCACTTAGTCAAGTCTAGTTGATTTAGGTTTTAATTGAGTGAAACTGAATTGATTTATAATTCCACAAAAAACTCGGTTTTAACCAAAAGAATTTTTTAAACCGCCTATTCACTCCTCTCTAGTCGGCCTCCTCGATCTTACACATGCTCACTCGGAGTGAAACCAGCAGCTCGAATCACATAACTGAAATGCTCGAACCAAGCACGAGGAGCCGGTTTGAGACCATATAGAGTAGGCCTAAGACGACAAACATAGCCTATAGAAGCCTCAACATCTAGGGGTAGCTGCATATAAACCTCCTCATGAAGAAAAGCTTTCTTGATATCCATCTGAGATATAGTCTATGAACATACGGCTACAACAACAATAAGAGTACGGACTGTAGTCATTTGAGCAACTGAAGCAAAAGTCTCATCATAATCTCGACCATAAGCCTACTGAAAACCTCTTGCAACAAGACGAGTTCTGTATAGCTCCACTGAACCATCTGGCTTGGTCTTTACTTGGTACATCCACTTGTAAGTTATAGGCAAAGCTCCAGATGGTTGCGGAATAAGATCCCAAGTGCATGTAGACTGTAATGCTGTAAGCTCCTTAGTGATGGCCAACTGCCACTCAGGTATACTGGCTGCTTCCTGATAGGTACTGCACAAGGAAAACCCCATCTCTCTAGTGCCTGAATAAAGGAATGATCACGTAGGGCATACCGTGATGTAGTAAAATGATCGTCGGAGTCTGTGGTATTGGCTCGAGGGTCAAGTGGAGGAGATGAGGACCGAAGATCAGAAGGTTCAAGAGGAATGGAAGTCTGAGGATTAGAAGAAGCTCTTTGTCAGCGACTATAGTGAAAGGGAAAAGTGAAAGTGTCAGAAACTAGTGGAGCTGGTGAAGAGACACACTAGAAGGTGAAACTCGTGAAGAAGGTGTATCTGGAGAAGACAATTCTGATGAAGGTATATCTGGAGAAGGCAAGTCTTATGAAGGTACGGGAGGTAAACACAAAAAGAGGTAGAATCTGTGGAAAAAGGAGTGGGATGTGTAGAATGATGATAAAAGAAGGGCCGATCCTCATCAAAGGTCACATCACAAGAGATGCGAATGCGATATGCTGAGGGATCATTAGCAACGATAGCCCTTATGCTCAGAACTATAACCCAAGAAACACACTCAACCAATTGAGGGCTCAACTTTGTACGTTCGCAGGGTGCTAGAAGGACATAGCTGACACAACCAAAAACACAAAGATGAGCATAGCGAGCAGGTGCTCTGTACAGGACCTCACCAGGACACTTGCTCTGAAGCTTGGAAGAGGGCTGATAGTTGATGAGATAGACTGTCGTAGAGATTGTCCCCCCCCCCCCAAGAAGTGAGAGGGAACAAAGGAGATGAGAAGAGTACAATCAGTCTCAATGATGTGACGGTGCTTGCACTTAGCAACACCATTCTGAGCATGAGTACTAGGACACGGGAGCTGAGGAAGTGTACCCTCAGAAGAAAGAAACCGATGAAAAGCTGATGAAAGATACTCTCCTCCAGAGTCAGAATGAAAAACATGGATGACAGAAGAGAATTGAGTATGAACTATCTGAGCAAAAGACTGATAGATAGAAATCAAATGCGAACGATGTTTCATAAAGTAGATCCAAGTGTATTGAGTATGATCATCGATGAAGATGACATAGCAACTATGACCACCCTTCGAAGCAAAAGGAGAAGGACCCCAAACATCCGAATGGACCAAATCAAAGGGACGATCAGATAGAGAAAAGCTAGAAGAATATGAGAGTTATAATTGATTGCCATGTCTACAACCCTTGCACTGAAAATTGGTGTCATCAGGAACATGACCAAGAACACCTTGATGAATCAAGATAGAGAGACGTGAGCCACACAAGTGGCCCAAGCGATGATGCCATTGAGGAAAAGACTTGCAAACGGAAGTAGATGTAGAAGGACAAGGAGTAGATGAACCAATAATAGAGGATGAAGGAATAGGAGCAGGAGCAGTACCAGAAATGGAGGATAAAGGGAGACTCAGACGATCAAGAACATAGAGCCCTACAGGACTTCTCTAACGATGACCTAAACCAATGCCAACTCTTGTTCGACGATCTTGCACAAAGCAGGAGCTATCATCGAACCCAACAAAACAGTTCATATCCGCGAGCTGCCCAACAGAGATGAGATTCATGGAGAGTGTCGGGACAAGTGAGACATCTGAAACTGCAAAGTGAGAGGTGGAAAGAGTCCCCTAATAAGTTACCATTCATGGCGTTCCATCAATTGTCTGAATCTTGATACATTGTGCAGCGGGACAACATGATATGAGCTGAGATGCATCGGATGTCACATGAAAGGAAGCCCTTGAATCAAACAGCCATGGAAGTGAAACACCCGAGATTGGACATAATAGTGCGATAAAACTGGTGGATCCACCGGAAGATGCCTGTAGCTGACACAACTGGACCTAAAGGTTGCTCATCTTAGTCTGGGTTTGACATGCTTCAACTTAGGCTTCAGCTTCAAGCTTCGACTTAGGCTTCACCTTCAGATGGGCTCAAGCAAAGGAGCCGGAGCTGGAGCCGGAGCAGTTTCAGATGGGCTCTGACTGGATAAGGAAGCAGAGGAGCCAGAGCTGGAGCAGCTTCAGATGAGCTATTTAGGCTTCAGCTTCAGATGGGCTCAAGCCAGATCAGGAAGCAGCTTCAGACCGACTTCAGATGGGCTTCGGTCGGATTAGGAAGCGACTTCGAACCAGCTCCGACTAGATCGTGAAGCAGCTCGGCGACGACTTCGGCGCTGGTAGCACGATGAATCGGGGCCGACAACGCGAGCTTGAGGCGGCAGCGACGCACGACGAGCTCAGGGTCGGCGACACGAGCTTGAGGCATCGCCTGATGAATCAGGGCCGACGACGCGAGCTTGAGGTGGCGGCGATGCACGTCGAGCTCGGGGCGGCAGATCGGGGCCGGCGACACGAGCTTGAGGCGGGTCTACGCCTTGGTGGTGGTAGAGGCGGGGCGATGCGAGCTCGGGACAGCGACGTGAGCTCGGGTTTGGTTCACCGGGGCGGCGAAGCAGCGGACGAGGAAGCGCAGAGCGAAAGACGTCGCAGGCCTGGTTCATCGGCGGCCCTAGAGAGAGGCGACGAATCTTCGGAGCTCGGCGGCGGCGGCGGCAGAGGTGGAGACCAAAACCCTAATCTGGAGTAGCTCTGATACCGTGTTAAACTTTTGGGAGACGATGATTTGCTATTTATAACTAGAGTAAATTTCAGAAAACCCCAGGTTTTGTGGCATTACTAACACAAAACCCCATGTTTTGAGATTTTTTTTTCCAGAAAACCCTAAGTTTTGAGACATTAGTAACACAAAACACCACATTTTGAGATTTTTTTTCTTCAGAAAACCCCAGGTTTCAGAAAACCCCACGACATGGGGTTTTGTGTTACCAATGCTTTAAAACCCATGGTTTTGTGAAAAAAAATATATCAAAACATGGGGTTTTATGTTACTAATGCCTCAAAACCTAGAGTTTTCTGAAATATATCAAAACATGGGGTTTTGTGTTACTAATGTCACAAAACCTGGGATTTTCTGAAATTTACTCTTATAACTATGTATCCTATTCATTAATTAGAGTGTATATATAGACATAGGTTATATAAATATCATAGGCTACACGGGCCACATAGACTAAAAGAGAGAATGTACAACTCTTGACACCAATAAGCACTTCTTTCCACATTTAGGCCTAAAGGTTTTATCCCATTTGACAGTAAAAACTTGCTGGAACATGAATGTAAGAGAGGTCAAAGTTCTCATGAATAGTAGTGGGAATTCTACAGTTCTACCAACCCAGTGAATATGAAGTGACCCTGTCTTGCTTGCAACATAACTCCAGTCTAAAGGAAACGACGGCCAAAACCTGCATTCCCATAATTCTGCTCCATTTGTCTTACAAATTTCACTGCGCAGCCCAGCACAGCCTAGGGTAGGGATAAAATCAGAATATTTCGATGCCGATGCGGCTATGCCTTGTTGGGCTCAGGCGCTCAGCAACGACTTGCTGTGCATTTCTGAAACAAAAGCAAGATCAGTAGGGCTGTGGCAGGCAGGCAGATAGACCGGCAGTTAGTTTCACTTACTTCCTATCACCTTTGTTGCAGCAACAGCATCTGAAGGCCTCATCAAAGTTAGCCTTTGACGAAGGATGTCCTTAATTCTACAGATTACAGAAGCATCAAAGATTACCGTACTATTAATTGCCTTGTTTTAAGGGCAGTACAGAAGAGGCAAAGGTGATGAAATTTCCATCCATTAATTTAACTTTAATATCCTCACGACAACAAATACGCTGCACTGCAGAATACATTATTACATACATAAGGCATCGATGGATACAACAAAACACATTGGGAGTACTAACTCAACTGACGAACGAACCCTCTTCTGATAAGCTCACTTCTTGTGAAGGTTACAGAGACAGTTCTCCTGTCCTACGTCCCTGGAAATGCATGGAGGCTGGCAAATTCCATCATGGTACCAGGTCACCCGCTTCTCCACCAACTCGTTCAGGAAGTAGTCCAGCTTTTCAATGGTGACATTGGGCATCACCACGACATGAGCTATGGTTCCCTCACAAGCGAGCTGCCACCTTCGGACAAAATCCTCATCCTTTGGCCTTTCAAACACCACCGTGCTACTGAGCTCGTTAAGCATGGCTCCGATTCCTGCCTCGTTCAGACGGTCTTTCAGATAGTGTGCGTTTCTCAAGCACTTTTGGACTTCCTTTTGAAAGCCTATATAGCCTTTCCTGTTCAGGGTGTACCAGAGGAAGATTGGAGCATGGCCGTTCCTGCTTCCCATGATCGTCGCATCCCTTGATGCCAGATACTCAACATTGCTTGAGAGGGCGTTTATGTGCTCCAATCTTGTTATCTGGACACCACATGGCATGGGGCATCCTACAAACTTGTGTCCTGAGACACTGACACTCCCAATAGGCTTCTTAAATGTCACTTTTGGTGCCTAGTGAACAGATATACATAGATATCATATCAGGAGAATTAACTTCCAAGATAAATATGCAACTGGTACGGCATAGGGGTGAACAAGTGGGGATGGATGGAAAATTACCTTCTTAACAAACGGTATCATCAGTCCAAAAAGAGCACCATCACAATGAATATAGAACCGATCTTGAAAGCCACTTTCTTCAAGAGTTTTAATAACCAAGTCAAGATCATCAACTGCTCCCTTCACAGTTGTTCCTGCATGTCAAGTTTGTTTAAAAGCAGCACACACAACATAAGAAGGCGTTAATCTGAGACTGAAAGATAGAGGAATGAACAAGCTCACCAATGTTGACATTTATAATGGCAGGTTTATCTCTGTTTTGTAATAGCTTTCTCTGAAAATCAGCACAATCTATTTCCCCAGAAATAAGGGTGTCCACCTTAACACATTCCATCCTGTACATCCTTGCTGCTTTGAATACTGAATAGTGAGACTCACAAGAGGCATACAGGATTCCATCAGGGAATACCTCTCTCCTGTAAAACAATTTGTAAAGAGGATTTAGTATAGAAATGACATTTCACAGCAAAAGGTGGCATATTGCAGATCAAAAGAATGAGGCCTTTGCAAGTACTAACCCGACAAGAATACCATGCAGGTTTCCTTCTGTTCCACAGTTTGTAATGTACCCCCAGTACTCATCCTTCTCTAACTCCCAGAGGCGAGCAAACCAATCCAATACTCCTACCTCAAACTGCCTGGAATGGACACCATAGTTGCTCTCGATGAAGGGGTCGCCAAGGTTGTTTATAGAAAAGTGCTGCAACTGGGCAAGTGCACCATAATCGAAATCCAGATTGTATGGGTAACCTTCATCAGAACAAAAAGATGATGTGAGATTTGCTTCCAAAAAAAAAAAGAACATGATGTGAGACTACATTGTTTTCCAATATTGGTTCCGGTGAAGGCACGCTCAAATAAAGAGGGGTCAATTTATCCCACTAGACTAGAGATTTATGTATATGCTGCACTTGTTTCAATAGAAGAATTGTTTACATTACACAAGTACGCAACTGTTTTCACACGGAACATGGGAGTTGCGACAAGATATAAGCATAGTAAGAGCAATAGCTTGACTTGAAGAGGCATCTTTCATATTATTTTTTGGGGAAAATAAATGATGACGCACTTGTATACTGTTATTTATGATGTGTATGGTCCCCAAGCTTCCGGGACCAAACAGAGTGACAACTGGAGAATTTTCTGGCTCATTCATTATTGAACAGTACTTTTTTTAAATAACAATGCGCTGTTTCACTAGAGTTTCAAGATTAACTTTGAAAAGGAGGTTCATGTCCAACCAAGTTAAAGAGTTTCAGTCAATTTCATAACAACTGTTTCTTTTCAAAAAGTTTCACAACAAACGTGTGAACTACTGCTTGCATATTACATTTCACAACAAAAGGAGATGTTCCATTGTATAGGGTACCAAAAAAAAAAGAAGCAGGTGAACCTCGACTTCCGCTTGCGTCTGTCGTATCCCTCAAAAGCTCGTTTAGCAAATGCCTTATGTGCAACCTCATTAGAGTTTCACAGTCAATTTCACAACGCATGTAGCGGCAGTTGAGCCCAATGCACTTGCGTAATCTTTACATTTGACGATTACCATTTACCAATCCAACATGGACCTAACAATGCTGAGACCTATAACCAGAAGCAAATAGCCATTCCTTAGTCGCAGAGGAGCACATGTAAACGGGATGGTGATAAACCGATTAAACACGAAATGGAGCGTGCTGACTCTAAATTCGCACTCGAAATAACACACGTGCACGATGAATCGCGCAGTTACGACCCGATTGAAGCATCCCTGCGCTCCAAAATGACGCATTTGCCAAGACGGAATGGGCAAAGGCACATTTTTTTTACTCACAATTTCACACAGAGAAAAACAGCTTTAGCGCAAGACGACACCAAAAACGCCGCAATCAGGACAGTTAGAGGAAGCGAATCCGTCCCCAAATCGCCACGCGCATGCCGCGAGATCGGGTCACCGCGAACCAGATCAGGGAAGGAAGAAAGAAATGAAAAAAAGGAACGGGAGCAGATGCGGGTGGCTACATACCGAGGTGGTGCTTGGTGCGCTCGACGAGGGATCGGCGGTAGAGCGCGAGGACGCTGGCCATGGTAGCCTCCCGCTCGCCGGTCTCCTCGTCGTCCGCCTCAGGCTCCTTCACCGCGAAGCACGCCGTGTGCATGTTCCTCCCCAGCACGATCTCCCTCCTGCCATCCCCCTCCCCGCCCTTCCCGTTCCCTGCTGCCACCTCCTGCTCCACCTCCATCGGGAGCGCCCCCGCCTCCGGATGCAGCAGTGCCTTCCCGCCGCCATTCACGGCGACCGCCCCCGCGGCGGTGCCAGCCAGATCCACGAGCCCGCTGCCCACGCTCCCCACCATCGTCGCCGCCGCAAGAACTTTGGCAAAGGCCTGCGCAGATTTGGGAGCTCGGGGAGAGGCGAGGCGGATGAGAGGGGGGTTAGAAGGCCTTTGCGGGGATCATATATAAGTGGCCGGCGATAAAGTCGTGTCAGTAATAGGTGCGATTCGCGACTCGTCTGGCAGCTTCTTTCGCGAGTCGTGCGTGCAGCACGTTGGACGCGGAAGGGCGACGCGGGCTACGGGGCTAGTCTTCACGCCACGTGTCGACACTGACGGGTCGGGTCGGGTGATATGTGGGTCCGGAATGTCGGTGGGTTGATCGAAGGGACGGGGGTGGGTTGTTTCGTGTGGGGAGTTTTTGGCAAAATTGGCATGGTTACACTTTGCAATAGTAAAAATAGCATTCTTTCAAGCGAAATAATAAAAATAACACCGTGGTCTCGAGGGTAGACGACATGTGTCTCGTCCATGAGTCAGGCGGCTAGACCCACCTTGTCCACGAGCCAGGCGATCGGACGCAGCTCGTCTGCGCGCCAGGGGCCAGACACCCCACGTTTGCACGCCCGTGGCAAGATTCCCCCGTGGGATCCCCCCTTTGCCCAGTTGCATCGCTTCCCGATTCCCCCTGTTCCCTACCATCGCCTCTCGATTCCGCATGCGGAATAATTAGTATCGTTGTCCCGTCGCACGTCCTATCCCCGTCCCTCTCACGTCGTTTCGCGGTCGGTCGAGTGCTTTCCTGCAGCTATAAAACATGTCGCGCGTCGCTCTCATCCTTCACACCAACAATTTCACTCGGCGTAGAGAGACATACATGATCGAGCGAGCAAGAGGATCGATCGGCCGAGAGGCGTAATTAATTATTTTGTAATTAATTAGTCGTAGTGAAGTAGTCTTAATTAATTTAGTTGTAATTAATTAGTCATAATTAATTAGTCCTAGTTAATTATTTGTAATTATTTAGTCATAGTTAATTAATTGTAATGAAATACTTGTAATTAATTAGTCATAAAATATTTAGTCATAATGAACTAGTTGTAATTAAATAGCTGCAATCAGTTAGTCGTAATTATTTAGTTGTAATTAATGTAGTCATAATTAAGTAGTCGAAATTAATTAGTCGTAGTTAATCGGTTGTAGTCAATTAGTCATAGTTATTTAGACATAATTAATTTAGTTATAATTAATTTAGTCGTAATTAATTAGTAGTGTTGTAATATTTGCACCTTTAATGGTCGTTGGTTGTAATATTGTGTACGTTCGTTCTGTTCTTCATTCCATTTTAATGCTTAATTTCCATATATTTTGGCATTCTATTTGTTCCGAACTGACTCGGCATTTAATCTCTTGCCAACCATGGTTGGAGGGATCGGGGTTGAGCCTCCTCTACTGGAGCTACTTGAACCATTTTACGATAAACATGACCGTAGCAAGTTCTGGATCACCAGGGATTGTCCTCCACCCCTTACCCTTAGGTCAGCTAGGCATTACTGGCCCCTTGATCCTCGCTATGTCCCACTACTTCGGGACACAGGCTTATTTCCCTTTGCGAGGATGCTCCACGTCGGCCGCTACTTCACACTGGACGAATCTCTCATGTCATCACTTGTTGATAAATGGAGACCCGAGACGCACACCTTCCACTTTCGGTGGGGAGAGATGATGATCACTCTCCAGGATGTATCTTTCTTGACCGGTCTGTCGATCATAGGAGCCGCACTTGTTCCACCCCCTAGGCCGACAAACTAGAAGGCCCGATTAGCGCATCAGTTTGGTCTATCTATCCCAAAGAGGGCCCATGGCGTCCCTCAGACGTGGCTTAGGCATTTTAGTCAATGCACAGAGGATGCACCGGACAAGATTGTTAGGACACACTTTGTCGTGTACCTTTTGTTTCTTTTTGGTTGGGCCTTGTTTCCCAGCACACGGTGTGATTGGGTGTACCCTAGCTACATCCACATTGCGAAGTCTTTGGTTGACGCCCAGCCTGGGGAGATGCCCCAACTTAGCTTTGGATCAGCTGTCCTTTGCGCCATGTACACGGGTTTGTGTGACCCTTAGCATGGAACTAGTGAGATACCAGTCATTGTCGTCTGCTATGTGCTGTTGGAGTTCTGGAGTTGGGAGCACTTCCTTGTTGGGTTGCCCACCTTCGAGATTGCAGTGCACCCGTACGACGAGGCTCATGACCTGGTAGACGAGCTCACCATGGGAACCCGTTGGACTACTGGCAAGTTACATTGGGCCAAAGACAGATCGGCGAGGTGCTACCCCGTGTTCCACAACGAGTTCGAGATGTTGCACGATGACAACATTATATGGTCTCTGTGGAGCCCACAGTTCGTGGAGACGGTAGCGCCGCACGGACTATCCATGTAATGTACACTGGATGTGGGGATGTGGGCGACGACTTGCCACCTCGTTTTTTTTTTCATATGGTGGAGCCATACACACCGCAACGCGTAATGCAATAGTTTGGTCTTCACTAGGTTGTGCCCCCGACGGGAGGATGCTGCAGCGAGATCTGAATAACGTGTACCGTTGCCTTCTACAACCGTTCTTCTAACATATAACCTTCTCAAATGCAGACAAACGAGGTTGGGCCGACATACTAAGGATTGGTTGGCAGTACAACAACATTGGACTACGGTGGGGGCGGAGATGGTGCACAAGGATGTTCTACAGGAGCAGCGGTCGTACAACATTTGGACTTACCATGAGTACATGGAGTGGTACGTATCGCGGACGTGCACCAGACCCACTCGTCCTTCGCTGGAGCATCCCTAGCATGTTACCCACCAGGAGAGGCTTCAACACTCCTTCGATCGACACGGAGCTTCACGACCTATGTTGGATCAAGGATAATTGACTAGAGGGGGGTGAATAGGAAGTTTTAAAAACTTTTGGCTAAAATTAGATTTTTAGCAAGTAGTGAAATAATTTTTTTTTTCACAATTCAAGGCCTAAATAATCTAAGTGTTTCTAAGTGCACCAACCTCTCTAGACTAAGCTAAACAACCTAATCAAGAGATAAATAATTGCTATGTAAGTAAATGCACTAGAGAGAAGAGCAATAAGAATAAACCACAATGTGAAGATCACTAGTGGTATCTCTTCTCCGCTCCGAATAGGCGAGCTCCAACCTTCACAATCAACCGGGTCTTCTCAAAAACTTCTCGAGAAGATCACCTTTGCATCTCCTTCAAGCCGTCTAGGAGGCAGCAACCTCCACAATTAATAAACCAACAAAGCTTTGCTTGATGATGCTCAAGTGCCATAAAGATCAAACTCAACTCAATGCACTTGGAAACACTCTACAACCTTTGAAAGATGGAAATTTAGCTCTCAAGGGGTAGAAGAACAAGCAAGGGCTCAAGAGTGTTCAATAGAGGTTCTAAAGGTACCCTTGCTGAAGGTGGAGGGGTATTTATAGCCCCAATCCCCTCCACTAGCCGTTAGCACACGAGACTGTGCAAAATCAGCAACCCCAATCAGACCGTAGGCATGGAGCCAGTCAGACTGGACTACAGTATAATGGTAAAATCTGTAGTAATTATTGTTGTAGAATACAACCGTTACGCTGGGTCCAGTCAGACCGCCCACTCAAGGTCTGGTTAGACCGGGTTCAAGAAAATCTCAAAACGAAGAAAGTTGCTACTGGAAAAAGCTGACCGCGACGGTTAGTCCAGGTGTCCGGTCTGTCCTGCCAAGAAACTGTGGTCAGCCCCAAGTGAAGAAAACAGTAGCAAGTAGCAAAAACAACCCTCTCTGAAAAAAGTTGACCGCACGATGGACCCAGAGATAAGTACGAGGTAAGATAAGTTCAATTTATGTTCTGATTATTTATTTTGCCTTACGTTGTGCTAACATCATGCCATCTTCCAGCCGCATGTCCGTCAGGATTCATCACTGGTGCGATCAATGTCTGTACGACCACCACAGTTGGAGGAGACACTACACAGCCTAGTGAAACCGGTGGCCATCCTAGCACTCCCGTCGATCATTCGCACTGCTGATTGAGGGAGGTAAGTTATGTTCAATTTACATCTTGATTATTGATTTCGCATTACGTTGTGCTAACATCATTCCCTCTTGCAGCCTTTAGTTGGGTGTGGGGGTGACGACGAATCAACCAATGAAGATGTGGTCTTCCTGGCTACTGCCATAGAGGGGTACACCATACCCGAATTTTGACTATACCACCAATGATGCCCCCTAGCCTATGGTGAGTAGTACCGTGACCAGTTTGCACGTGCTACCAAGGCGACACATCGCAGCACCACTACGAGCACGCAACTACCGGGTGACAGCACGGACATAGCTCCACCAGACACAGGTGAAAGCATCTAGGCCCCTAAAAATTGTTTTGGTAATTAATGATAATATGTGAATATGGGATTAACGTGTTTATTGAGTATTTACAAGGTTAAGTCCCATTGGTGAGCCTGAAGACTTGAAGATGCATGCTAAAGGACAACAGGAAGATCTACATGGCTCAAAGACAAGGTACAAATAGTCTAGAATCCTTTTGTGTTTTACCGGTCTTAGGAGAAATGGTTGGAAGACCGGATTATAGGTTAATTACCGTAATATTAAGAGGGATCGTGACTAGTAGCTTGATAGCTTGTTCTTGTGCAAATTGGATCAATTTAGGATCATGCATGCATTTGAATTTGCTTTAGAAAGCCTTATGTGCAATTGACAGACAAAGCTGAGTAGGAGTATACATGGCGGAACTATCAGAGTATTATGAGATGACCGCATTTTTTTTAGCGGTATTAATGGGGATGTTCAGACCGTCCGGACACATCCTAATCATGCGGTTTAGACGTGTGGTCCGAATGGCCCAATGAATTTGAGCCGTCCACGTATTCAGTTCGATAGGACCATGTTGCTCTGGACGCTCAGCGGTATGACCGGCTCGTGGTGCGGTGCTACTGCAGCCCGGTCGTTCCGTTTGTTTGTTAGCGGTACGTAAAATCCAGAGAGACACCGTTTTTGGTTTGGTGCCTCTCCCTTGGATCGGTAGTACCGGAGAATACTTGGCGGAACTACCACTTTGCGGTATGACTGCATATCCTTTGGCTGTACTACTGGTGCACGTTCGGACCGTCCGAATGTACCTTGAATCGTGCTGTTAAAACGGTGGTCCGAACAGCCCAATGCATCTGAGCCATCCACGTGGCAAGGTTGATTGGGCAATCTGGTCCTAGTCTCCCGCGTGATGTGGTAGTACCGAGATTTAGTGGCGGAATTACCACGCTACGGCTGTTCCGTTTTCTAGATGGCGGTACGTAAAATCCAGAGAAGCACCTTTTCAGCTGAGATTGAAAACCCTGCGAACGGTAGTACCGCTTGTGTGAGCGGTACGACCGGCCTTAGCGGTATGACCGCATGATAGTTGGCGGTAGTACCGCGCCGCGTTTGAAATGACTATGTCAGAGGTAGTTAATGCTCATGTTATAGCCGTTACAGAGCGGTTGGTGGGATGCGGTAGTACCGCACCTTGGTTGGCAGTAGTACCGCATTTCGATGAAAAGTTGAGATTTCTCTCCCTATTGTCGCATTTGTTGTGGGGGGTTATAAATACCCCTCCACCTGCTCAAGGACAGTGTGCTAGATTTTATTTAACATCCTTAGAGCCTTGAGCATCCTCCCAACACCTTAAATACACTTGTGCATTCATTGTGAGGTAGTTGAGCCCATTCAAGTGTATTCATTCATTCTAGTTAATTCATTTGAACTTGAGTGTCGTCAAGCGAAGGTCACAGTTTATTACTCTTGGTGTTTTGCCAAACACCTAGACGGCTTGGTGGTGGGAGCACGGTGATCTCTTCAAGAAGATTGTGAAGAGGCCTGGTGCTAAGATTGTGAGTGGCTTGGTGTTCGCCATCTCCGGAGCGGAGGAAGAACAACCAATAGTGATCGAGGGAAGGCTTAATTCGTGGAGCCGACTTGATTCCTTCAAGCTTCCTCAACGTGGACTAGTGAAGAACGACAAGTCTTCGATACCACAGGAAAACATCGTTGTCTCTATTATGGTTATTTCTAGTCTTTACTTTTCGTATCTACAATTCTAGTATTTATCTTGTGTTGAATTGCTTAGCTAGAATTGTATCTAGTTTAGACTTAGTTCATAATTGGCTCAATTTGTTAAATAGTCAAAAAGTTTAAAAACCTCTTATTCACCCCCTCTAGTCGGTTATCCTTGATCCTACAACGGGGCCATTGGTACATCATACAGTAACAACCAGAGCTCCGCCGCACTCTCAGCCATTCATACATTGTACCTAGGGGCCCATGGCTCTGTAGGTGGATTCATGCAGTCATTCATTACTGATACGATTGTAGGTAGTATTCCAGTTTGGCATGAGTCAGCTTGACAACACTGAGCTCGGACAAACTCATCTTTGCCAGAGTCAGCTTGCTGAAGCACCCCAGCCAACTCAATGGTGTCCCTACGTTCTCCGCACAGAGACGCGCTCTTTAGACCGATTGACGTACCCCACGGGATATGCTCAACACAAGACCAGAACGCAGACGCAGCGAGCGCAGAGTAACTTAGATGAGTGAGCCATATTATAGCCTGTAATGTTCCAGTGATTGCATTGCACGTGTACAAATATGCATATGTGAGGATACAATTTTCACTTTTACAAAAAGGTATAATGACAATTTGGTTGTCAAGTAATATTCGTGCTTTAGTGGGAAATAACTTCATCATTAGAACCATCATCAATGATGAGAATATCATCACTAGTTTAAACAAATTTGTGACCATTTGATTCGTCTCAAATGTACTAATTATTAGTGATAGTTCTTTTGCCACAAATGAACATGTTATTTGTAGTGAACAAAAAATCATCACTATTTTATTAGTGACGACGCAGCGTCACAAAGTGGTAATTGTGACGAAAAAATGACTTGCGGTGATAAAATTTGTCATAAAAAGGCTAATCTCTTGTAGTGCCCACTCCAACTCGCCACAGCCAGAACTTTTTTTTATTAATTAATCTTTTTTAAAATTTTATTTTAAAGTTAAAATCCGATGAACTTTATTTTCAATTCTGACTCTTTTGGTCACGCTACCACTCGTGACGTGACAAAACAACATTATCATATCATAGAATAAGTCCGCTAAAATAGTATTTTTTTGGTCACGCCACTGGTCAACACCGTCACGCCACAGGTTGTGACGTGATAAGAATTTATCCAGATCTGTTGGTGTGTGATAAGATTTTTTCAGCATCACATGGTGATTACAGAACTAAACGATCGAATGGAAATAAAGTTTGTATGATTAACTTTAAAATAAAATTAAAAAAATATTAATTAATAAAAAAAGTTCCACTGCCACGGCCGGAGAAGACTATGTCGCCAGCAAACTCGTACTGTTAGAAATTCGACTGTTCGCCAGTTTTTCAGCGATTCCTCTTTTTATGCGTGGTTATGAGTTCTCGAGATGGCGTGTACATATTTTCTCCCGTACGCGTTATTATCGCGCGGCATCTCTTGCTCAACCCGGCCCGCAGTGGGGACTGACGCATGGGGCCGCGCGCCGTTGGGGCCCGGGAAATGGCAAAATATCGAGATTCGAATCCCGTGAGGAGAGGCCCAGCCGGCCACCACGCTGTCCGCGCGGGAATCTTCCGGGCCCACCGCGGTCGGGTCACGCTCGTCCTTGTCGACCACCTAGACCCGCCCCGCCCACGTGGCGTGGCGTCGAGCGGGCAGATCTGTCACGGAGTAATGCTTCCAACGAACAGCTAGCAAGGTTGGCCGTTGGCGCCCGCCAATGGCTACTCCTGTCCTGTACTCGTACAGTCCCGCAAGCTTCACTCTCATCTGAGCTAACAAGCGAGTACGACGTATGAGCTCCACTCGGGCCAAACGGTGTTGCTGTAGCGTCTTCATCCTTTCGAAAACAAGATTAATTAGGATCAGCATTGGAGACGCTGTAATCCTAGTTTCGACAACTTTCTAGCAACAATGCACAAGATCGATCGGCCTTTGTTTACAATGCACATCTAGTAGCACGTGCTGCGTGGGAAATGGATCCGTTGCCTTGAAAGTCTTAATAAAGATATAAAGCTGTAATCCTAGTTTCAACAACTTTCTAGCAACAATGCACAAGATCGACCGGCCTTGTTTACAATACATCTAGTAGCATGTGCTGCGTGGGAAATGGATCCGTTGCCTTGAAAGTCTTAATAAAGATATAAAGACGAGGGCCACGTATTAAGGCAGCAATATTGTCTATAACATATACTATATCATCTTTAGAGATAATATCTTCAATAGATAGTCTGTAGCACACTCTCCAACATTTATAATTTATATTTTTTTTGAAACATGCCTACATGTCAACTAAAGTAGATTAATGTATCATATCTTGTTTCGTATGTACGACAATCTCTTCAGGAAGAGACGACCTGTGCTCTCTCTCTTCTCCCTCTCTCCTCTACGTAGGATTTTGTTGATATGGCATAGCTAAGAGACGACAATAAATATACTATTGAAGATGTTCTTACGAGACGATCTACACCGTCCGATAAAAAAAATAATGGTTCGGATTAATAGCTGCAGTGTTTTTGATACAGTAAAAATGCTATTGAAAAGAATTTCGCTCTCGCTATAGTACTTGCTATGGTACCACTGACGACTGTTGTTCACTCACAAACACTGTTCAGCAGGTCCTACTTCCTGCTTAGCTTTCCCCGTTTCCGGCACACGTTAATCACACATGTTTTACGTGCGACACTAAATCCCGCACATCTACGTCGACGTCAAAAGATCAGAGATTCTTTTCTACTCTTTTGTTTGTTTGTTTGTATGGAGAGGAGCGATTCTTTTCTACTTGTAGGACACGATTTTCTTCTCTTTAAAGAGCTGGTGCATCCATTCATCGGCCTGCACCCGGCCCATTTCATCATCGGCTTCGGCTCCCAAGGCCCAGAACAAACACAGTGCTGGCGTCCCATTAGCACACAGTCCCGAGTATCGCGTCCGCGTGCAACGCAACGAATTTAATTGGACGCGTGTCAGCGTGCGTACCCCCCGGTACGGAGCCACAAAAAAATTATTAGCATCTTTGCATCGAAGGGGGCAAATAAAACTTTACTATTATTTTTAGCTAGCATATACATATACATCTATACACAATACATTACATGGAGCATAAGGAGGCACTACTACACATTGTCATCACAGACGGTTTCTGAATCGTCTTATTTTATGTGTTTGCGATAACAAGTGGTTATTACAGATGGCTTGAGAGTCATCTGTGATTAGTCAGAACACAGACGATTTTGTAGTATAAACAGTATGTGAAAGCTTACTATAACAGACGGATTATACCCAAAACCGTATGTTAAAACCGTCTGTGATACGTTGGTCATAACAGACGGTTATATGTAAGAACTATCTGTGATATCAGACATATCACAGACGATTAGTAAAAAGAACCGTCTGTGATACGTCGGCCATCACAGACAGTTATATGTACCAATTGTCTATGATTGGACATATATCACAGACGGTTAGTAAAAAGAACTGTCTGTGATACGTAGGCCATCATAGACGGTTATATGTACCAACCGTTTGTGATTGGACACATATCACAGACGGTTAGTAAAAATAACCGTATGTGATATCCTACTTATCACATACGGTTGTTGGTTATAACCGTCTGTGATAGTAGAACTTCACAGATGTGTATACTCCAAAACCGTCTGAGATAGTAGGTCTTTATAGACGGTTTATACCACAAAACCGCCTGTGATAGATCCTTTTATAGCTGAAAAACATTCTGTTTTTTGGCTAGCATTTCCTAGATCCTTTTATAGCTGAAAAACATTCTATTTTTCGGCTAGCATCAGGAAATGCTAGTCATGCCCTTTGAAAACAAGTAAACAGAAAACAGGTAAATCACAGATATACAACTCAAAGTGATTCACAGCTCAAAATCAATTACAAAAGAAACTTCATGTATTGTCGCCAGAGTTATAATTGAATTACAACTCAAAGTGAATTACAATTGAATCAATTGTTTGAACATGTATTAAGCAGTGTTGTCAGAGGAGTGAAACTCTCCTTTCTGGTCAATGATCTCTGTCTTGATGAAGAAACAGAGCCGTCCTACTACGCCCAAGAGTTCGTCCAGATCGAATGTACTGGGTTCGATTGTCATGCCCTGTCGCTAGGAGTAAAGTAGTAAGCATATATATTTAAATTGATAATTAGGAAATAATTATTGTGAGATAGACAAACCTATGGATCATTCGTCTTAGCACTCATGATTAGCCGCATGTGACAGCAAGCGTAGAGTGCACATACGTTGCCTTGTAGTTGCTGGTGGCACTGCAAAAATCGAATTACATATACAGGTATAGTCAGTTTGAGAGACATTATTATGAAGAGTGATATAGGATTATTGTGTTGTAGCGGGTATGAGAAATCGCGTCCTGTGTTTCATTGTGGCGCTCGATTCCCTGTGTTTCCCTCCCCTGGCAACATAGACGGTGAACGACCTACGTGATTCCAAAAAGTTATCCTTGGCCATTTCAAACGAAGAAAGACTACAATAGAGTTATGTATAGAGGAAACGAGCATACCTGTCGAGTACATTTTGCACCATGGTGAAGTTGTGGTTCTTATCGACTAGGGAATGAAGGTAGATTACCTTGTTCTACTTTGGTACAATGACTAAAAGAATCCAGTGCCACATACTCATGTATGTCGCTATAGTCATTAAACCTAAGTTCGTGTTGCGTATAAAGTACAAATAAAATTTGTATAGCAAGTAGTGAAGCACTTATCCCTGGTTGTAGGGCACCATTATGTAGTCCTTGTCACCATGAGCAAGCAATCCCTTCGTTATGTATTTTTTGACGTAGGATGCGTTTGCGATGATGCTTTGCTCAGAGATCAACTGTGGGTCGAGGAAACCCACCGGTTCTTGCTTTTGCCGGGCTTCTTGCATCATGCATCTATACATAAGCAATGAGTTATGACATTTATCGGTATTACGTGAATGTAGAACTTGAATGTACACAATTACAGTGTCCAGCATCGTAGAAGTGAGGCATTGAGGTGGAATAGTTCGAATAGGCCATCGAAGCCCACGATGAAGTAGCCCGGCTTGTGGAGGAAATGCCGCTTCGTGTATTTGACAGTGATTCCAGTAGGCTAGTCTGTCACCTCCTCGTTTGTCTTCCGCGTGTACCAGGCATGCAATCTCTCGCAACTAATTCCAAGGCGGTGTAATTGTGTGTCGGGGACAAACGCCTTTCTGAGTTCAAACGGCCAGGTCTTGCAAGGCACCTGAATGTTCTTCGATTTGGCCTTAGCGTCTAGCCCGCTACACACGTCTTCTCGGAAGACGACTCGCTATACTTTTCTTTTTTCTTCGGCGCCGTCTCCACGAGAGCTGATATGGAGGCCTTCTGAAGTTGGGGTTGAGTTGGAGTCATCGAGGGTTATGTTGGAGAGGCATGATTGTGTGGATATTGCAGCACTGCAGGTGCATTAATCTTCTTCGATTTGGCCTTAGCGCCTCGTGTGATATACATGGGGGGGGGATGACTCGGCACACTTTTCTTGTTTCTTCAGCGTCATTTTCATAGGAGCCGATACGGAGGCCTTCTGAAGCGAGGGTTGAGGTGGAGTCATCGAAGGTACTGTTGGAGAGGCATGGTTGTCGTGTGGAGATTGCGGCACTGCAAGGTCAAGGGAGATGTCCCTCTTGGCCACTGGATATAAGTGTGTAAGGCATCCCCTAGTGTTATGATGTCTTTATTCAGGTGCTTCTCCAGCGGGACGACCATGAAATTATCATGTACTATATCCACCTGGACCTTGGTGTAACCCTGCGCCAGCTGGGCACTGTACATCACTGTCCCTTCCTGGTATGGAAACGCCATCCCCTGCCTAGCCTCAACAGAAATGGACCCAATCAGCCTCACTTGGATCCTGCAGGGTGTGGGCTCCTACAAAACGATACACAATTAGCTAAGGCGTCATACAGGTCTATCTTTGGAGCATTTCAGAGATGTACATTACCTGGATGACGTCGATAGGTAATTGGACGTCGCCAAGTTTAGAAAGTGCAGACGTGGATGCGACGCTACTCCGACGTTGAGGGGGACTGGCTCCCAAAATCACGGGGTGGCTTGCGATTGGTTGATGAGTTGATTTATTTGTTCATGCAATGATGTATACTGTCTTTGAAATTGTGCGCTAATCTATGCACTAATATCCTCTTTCAACTGTTCCTTACGTTCGACCTTGGATCTCTTACGACTCCTATACGCCTCGGAGTCGTGTGGGAATCATTGCCTCCAAGGTACGTAAACCCCTAGGCCTCGCGTGTGTAAGATCGAGGAGGCCGACTAGAGGGGGGGGGTGAATAGTCGTTTCTAAAAATCTCTAATTCTAAAACCGATTACTTAAGCGGAAGCTAACAACAATACGGTTTTAGTCTAAATTAATTAGTTCAACTATGTGCACCAACAATACAAGTCTATTGATGAATATAGCAATTAAGCATATGACTTGAGCAATTCAATTCTAGCAAAGGTGAATAGCACAAAGCATGACAAGCATTCATACAAAATGAATAAGCAATTCAATACAAAGAATATAAATTGCAATAGTGAGACACAAGAGATCAAACCACAATTGACACGGCGATGTTTTACCGTGGTGATCGGAGACTTGCCGGTCTCCCCTAATCCACGTTGAGGCAAGCCCAAACTAATTGGACCGGCTCCACGAATTGAGCACCCGCTTCCGAGGTAAGTCCAACCACTTGGACCGGTTCCAAACCGAACCAACATCTCGCTCCACTAGGGTTGCTCTTTCCTCCACTCCGGAGATGGCGAGCACCACACCACTCACAAACCGCCCGGGTTTTCTCACAATCTTCTTTGAGAAGCTCACTGGCACAACGACGCCACCACGCCGTCTAGGTGTCGGCAAACACCAAGAGTAACAAATCTCCAACTTTCACTTAAACCAATCAAGTGTCAAAGCTCTATGGATACGAAATCCACAACCTAAGGCAACACATGCACTTAGGGTTTTCTCTTAATCACTCACTAAGTGCAACACATGCACACAAGAGTAGAGAGGGCTTACTCTTAGCTCAAAAGGTGTCTAGCACACAGCTACAACACTTGGATATAACTATCACATAGCCAGCAACCTTCCACACACGGCCAAGGTGGGTATTTATAGCCCACACAACCAAACTAGCCGTTGGAGGCAAAGTCCCTGAAAAAACGGGACAATCGGTAGTACCGCCAACCAATGGCCGGTACTACCGCGAGTGCAGTAATGGCTATAAAACTAGCCGTTGCAAAGGGCTCCGGTACTACCACTAACACATACGCGGTAGTTCCTCTCATCGGTAATACCGCACAAAGCACTATGGTACGACCGCTCAACCGAGAGAGCAACTCATGCTCACGAAATCGGCAAGGACCAAAATACATCGGTTCTGAAAAACACGTACCGCCAACACAAACGCGGTACATCCGGGATGCGGTCGTACTGCTCACACAGAGCCGGTACTACCGCACCAACAAAGAGAGCCAAGCAAACCCAAAAACATACGTTCTGGAATTTACGTACCGCTTTAAAACGCCAGACCTACCGTCGTGAGGTAGTACCGCGCACACAGCGCCGGTACTACCGTACCACACGCGACCAGTTCAACACATGGAATTGACATGTGGACGGCGTAGATCAAATTGGCCGTTCAGACTGCATGTCTAAGCCATTAGATCTGGGTTCCGTTTGAATGATCCGAACGTCCACCGGTAATACCGCAACCAAAGCCGGTACTACCTCTAAACGGTAGTTTCGCGATATCCACGCCGGTACTACCGCACCACCTCAGAGCAACACATGCTCAACAAGTGCTGTAGTTCCGCCAAGGAACCACCGGTTATACCGCAGAGAGGTAGTTCCGCGCAACACATGCCGGTACTACCGTTTTTCAACAAAAAGCAAAGTTTGCATTCGTTTCAACTCAATTTTGCAAAACACATTTGCCAAATTGATACGTGATGCAAACACAAGTTCAAGGCATGATTCTCAACAAGTTGCAAAACACATTTACCAACTTTTAGAATCAATACCACAAGGAATAAGGTATATGAACTTAAACCATTTGCAAAACACATTCGCAAACTAAGTCACATGCTACAAGGAATATCCATGAGCCACACCTATTTGCAAAACACATTCGCAAATATTGGCATCATGTTAAGGTGAGCTAGAGCAAACACAATGAGCTATCAACACATGACTAACTCAAGCTACTGGTCAAAGACCCCTCTTAATAGTACGGCGACCTATACTAGCAATCCGGTCTCCCATCCAAACACCGAGACCGGTAAAAGACTAGGAACACATCCTTAGCCCTAGCTAGCCATACCTTTGCCTTTAGCATCTTCTTGAAGCTTGATGAAGCACATCCTTACTTCAACTTCGGGTTCTTGACTTGATGCTCATCAACACATGATGACATCCTTTGCTAGCCCTTCATCAACACATGATGAAGCTTCTCTTGACTTGATCAACACATGATCATATCTTCTTCATGAACATCATCTTGAACTTGATGCGTATCAACGCATGATGCATCCTTTACACCAAGCTCTTGACTTAATGACCATCAACACATGATGTCATCCCAAAATGTCAACCTCATGGAACATAACCTATTTCATCCAACTCATAGAAAATGTTAGTTCCAACAATATGATTATCATTAATTACCACACCATACCATTAACTCATAATGGTTGGGACAAGATGCCACAATCTTTCCCAAATTGGTAATTGATGATAATCACATCAATAGCAAATAATTGAATAGAAAATGATGTGAGTATATACTAACTACACAAGTTATATATACACTCAACATGAGTGTATACGAACTACACAAGTTGTATATACTCAAGGTTATATGAGCATATATGAACTACACAAGTCTCATATGCTCATATGAATATATTAACTACACAAGTTAAATATATTCAGGGATATGTTTCAAGGTAAGGATCCTTAATTATGTGGAAAGAGAATAATATGGATCATTACTAATGAAACCACAAAATATAGAATGAACTCCCCCTAAATGTGTGCATACACAAATGTGTAATGGGATCATATGCACATATTCAAATTAACCTTTTGGTGGAGTTTAACCTATATTTTGGATCCGAGGAATGCAGCTAAATATGTAAGAATTAAGATGTCGAAAGCATACCTCTTTGATTTTCACCTTTATATCCAAATGAGACTAAACAATATGTATAACAATGAAATGTTAGTCTCACAATTTAGATTTGTCATTAATCACCAAAACTCCATTAACATATAATGGTGGGTCTAGATCCTTCAGCGTGCGGCCCTGGTGCTCCTTGCTTTCTAGGGCCGTGGATAGTACATCCTTTTCCCTGACTGATTCGAAGGAGCTTTGGGAAGATTAGGTACTCAATATTTGCTACAAGAGGCTATCATGTTATTTTAGACCCTATGAAGTTTTGGACTTATTAACAACTAGGTAGTTTAACATATCTTACCAGGCATTGGGACACTCCCTTGTCTGCCGGGTTTGTGAAAGAGATGGTGCCTGACGACGTGGTTGAGGTCCTCACTCTTAACCAGTTTTGGGTGCGCTTGTCTGTGATTCCAACAAATGATCGAGAGACCTCCAACTGGATTGCCGTATCGTCCTCACTCATCCATTGCGGGATTTTACCCGCGTATCCAGTGGTGCCGAGTCTGTAGGGGTGAGTGCTTTGTGCCTGGATAGCCTTGTGCGCCGCACTTTGCTGCTGAAATTCGGCTGTCGTCTTCATCCGCACAAAGGCGTCCTATGTATCCGACGACACAAAACTATATTTCGTGCAGGGCATCCGATCCTTGTTCACGTACTCTGTGACAAGCTTACGCTTGAAGGTCTTCCATACTTTTCCCATCGCGAGGAACACCACCGTTGCACGAGTCCCTGGACTTCTGCTGGGATCTCAACGACGTTGTATTTTCAGTCCACAATTGCGCTTTCTCTACATCAGTCAGAGGCTTCCATCTCTGTGTGGTGATGGGGACCCGTTCCCTTCCAAGTATACCGCAGGTGGTCCGGAATGCTGCCGCTGCTTTCTTGGGAAGCAGAGGGACCCCAGCGGTACTAACAGCCGTGATGGTCATTCGGCCCTCAGGCATTTTTGATATCCCTCTGCCATCTCGCTTAGGTACCACTTTCCTCGGAGATCCAGACGCATTCAGCGATGTCGATGACGGCGGCGAAGACGCTATCTCACTTACTGTCTATCTATGGAAACTTTTCAGCAAAAGACAAAAGAAAATTTTCTTGATTGAATTTTCTTCTTCTAAAACTAGGAATGTAATGCAACTCAACATAGTTAGCATAAGGTAAGTGACTCAATGGCATCACTGTAAGATTAACTCAATGGTATCACTATAATATTAACAAATCAACAAATCAGTACTTCAGTAATCAATGATATTATTGCAAGATTAACAAATCACTACTGCATCAATAAATGATATTACTGCAAGATCAACAAATTAGTACTGCATCAGTCAGGATAAAATGCTCAAAAGATAGAACTTCACAACAAAATAAATTAGCATAATGCTCATATTTAGGTTGTTGTTTATTGCTCTCAAATGTCGGGTTGGTCAAGATGTATTATTGGCCTCCTTGCCACTTAGGTCAAAATTCTATCACAAATTAAATACGACAATTACTCTGAAATAAATTAGGCCTTGAGCTTTACAAAATCTTGCTTTGTCTAATCTGACACTTTAAAACAAATCATCAGTTGAGAGTTCACTGTCAATATTTCAATTGAACCAACTACACAATATTTCAATTGACAAAAATATAAACAATGGCTAAACAATAATCACAGTGGGCCGAAGCTACCAACAGAATGGAGCAAAATGACCAGACAACATCAACATAATGAAACAGAGTGCTCTGATGAGCATGAATAACATAACACAATTTTAGAGAATCCAAAGCGGCGAGCTTGTACTTCCCACAACATTACTAAGCAATATCTCCTAGTGCTAGAGTCAATCAAATCGATACAATTTGAAACTTCTACTAGCACAATCCAAAGCGGTGAGCTCGTACCTTGACGGAAGGTGTGGACGAAGAGGGAGTTGAGGTCGGGGGAGCGAGGCGTCGTTGAGGTTGGGGGCGACATCGTCGAGGTCGGGGGTCACAGAGGGAGGACGCTGACACGGGGAGGAGAAGGTGCGGGGATGAAGATGGTGCAGAGGAGGAGTACGACATGGAGAGAGGAGGCTCGGGAGGAACACAGGAAGTAAGGATGCCGGGCGGGGAGGAGGAGGCGCGGGGATGACGACGAGGAGAGAGGAGGCTCGGGAGGAACATGAGAAGTAAGGGTGCTGGGGAGGCAGACGGGCGAGTGAGCTATGAGGAGTAAGGGCGCAAACCCTAGCGGGGCCCTACTTATAAAGGGATATCACAGACGGTTGTCTTAAAGAACCGTCTGTGATATTCTATAGAACCATTTGTGATAAGCAAGCATATCACAGACGATTATATTTGAGAACCGTGTGTGATAAGTATCATAGACGGTTCTATTATGGAACCATCTGTGATGCTCAGCGCGGGTGGGGGAAAATTTTTGGACACGTGTGCGGGGACGCGTGCGTGGGAGGAGAAATGTTTTGGCGCTTGAGGAACCATCTGTGATACATATCACAGACGGTTTTGTTGGGATACAGGTAGGCTATGATAGCAACAAATAAAAAATTCTACCACATAGATGATCACAGATCGTTACCACCAGACACGTAGAGCAGCGGAAGAAGAGTTGGATCAGCCTGGTCTAACGAAGAGCGTGTCGATGTAGTGGTGTAGTCAATCTTTCAGCGTCGAGCATGTCGATGCAGTGGTCGTAGTCGACCGGCCAGCATCCTCACGAGTCGATCATCTCCTCCAGCAACCTCTGCAGTTACTTGTGAAGATCGCGGATCGTCCTCAAGCGCAACAGCAACCGCAGTAGCACCTCTACGGTATCCACACGTCCAGGGAAGGAACAACCATACGCCGGTGTGCTAGCACCAAGTCGCACGGCAGAACTCTCAGGAAGATGGCGGCTAGGGTTTCGGTGAAGCAACTCACGTCAACTCCTCTCACTCCCAATAGCATCAAGCATCTCCTTATATAGTGCCCTTGACAAATCCTATTCGAACACGTTTTAGGAATCGTATCCGTACTGATTTGTTCCAACCAATTAAGTGTGTGATCCGTTAGGTTTATGCGTATTCGGTTGTGACTCGAAAACACCTTTTCGACCACGAGTCGTTAGCTGTACCTAGCAGGACATAACGATTACCAAGTACACACAAATTATATCGGACGAACCTTAATGCAATATGATCTACGACCAAGTCCTCATCACTTATGACCAGGTCCTATCTCTATACGACCAATTTGTATTTGGTCACGACCAGTTCGTAACTCCTTACGACCAGGTTACGACCATTCTGTGATTACGTTCAACCAGTCTATGACCAGCTCGTATCTCCATACGACTAGTCCGTAACTGATCAAACTAAATGACCTACTCGTGTATTCTCCCTTTGCCTCATGATATCTGGTTAAACTCCAGGTGAGATATTGTGTCATCCATGGACTGTTCAATACTTTCTCGATCGAGTGTCGGATAACTTCACGTGGTCGAACACTTCGGCCACTAGTGGCATGGCCATGCACTTACTTTATTCGACCACAACGAGGAGCCTAGAGACATCTCTCCTGTTATGTTAGGAGGGGCAAATCCCATATCCGACTAGTCACATTCCTCCGCATATTTCAGAGCATACCCGAAAGCTACCTTTATAACTACCCAGTTACGAGTAGCGATTAGCAACCCCTAAGAGTGCTATTACACATGTAGAAAACCATGCTGATCTCAGGTCTAAGGATTATACATCATCATTGCTTGAGACCAACTAACGACACATAGAATCATAACAATCTTAATAGTGTCTCAAGGTGGGTTTTATCCAACACCATGTTCTCTAACATGTGTCCATATTATTGGTTTGATATCTCTATATCTATGACCTGTGAAACATAATCATCAACCAATACATATGGTAGTCTATTCATATATGTTCTCATATGTTTTCGACCAGGGAACGTTTAAGAACAATCATCGCAGAAATATAGAGTTTCACAATCAAGTCACATACTTGATAATAAATATTAACGATATTATTCTAGGAAGAAGATAATATATTATCCAATGTTATGAACATAATGAAATATAATCATCTCTATGACTGCTTCTAGGGCATATTTCCAACAAGTTTGTTCCACTAAACCGCCTGTGATAGTTCCCTCTATAGCTATTTTTTTTCCTTTTTCTAGCTAGCCTCAGGAAATATTAGCCATGCCCTCTGAAAACAAGAAAGCAGATACAATCATAGATGGAATAATTTCTTAATTAGTGAATCAATTACAATGGAATAATTTCTTAATTACATACTGAGTGTCTTAAATATAATGGAACAATTTTCCAAATAGGTGTTCACTGAGTGAGATCATTCTACTTGGCTATTTTGTTTGAAAAAATAGCCCTTCATGATGATCGACATGCATATAGCTAGCTTCCTCACTGGGTTCTTCCTCGAGCCTGATGCCGTCTCCGAAAAGAGGCAACTCGTCAAATTTATTGTACTCTTCCTCATCCACGATATTCTCAACTTCGATAATCCTTCTTTTTCCATTAAATATCTGGTCGTCCTGATAGATCTGTTTATAGTGAGATCTGTCTCTGATATGCGACTGCTTGGAAGAAGGCGGCGAGTACGCCTAAGAAAGCAACCAAGGCCACCATGAAGAGCTTGATTTTTTTAGGGGTCGTCCACCCAGCATGAGGTGATGAGAGTTGCCACAGCCTACTTCATCGAACCTGCACACACTAGAGTGTACGATTTGCTTCATTGGCATTCTCTCTTGTATAGTGCTATGATTTTTGAGTGGTTCGTTGGAGTTGATATAAGACTTTGCTTAGACAATTTTCATAGAATTGAAGTTCCACCACATAGGAATACATAGCCTGGTTATATGCGGGTCCGACAAGTACCCGACATCTGCATAGCCATTCATAGACAGGTCTTGGTTCTTTCTGTGGAACATACCAAGGTCTTTGCTTCGTTGGAGGTATCAGAAGATGTCATTTATTCATTGCTAATGTCTTTTGGTAGGTTTTGCACCATACCTTGCTAACAGGTTCACGGCAAATGCAACGTCCGGTCTAGTACAGTTTACTAAATACATGAATGCTTCTATTGCACTTAAGTATGGGAATTTCGGTCTCAAGACTCCCCCTTCTTCTCTAGGTCTGTACGGATCCTAGTCTTGCTGCAAAGATCTCCCGACCGTTGGCACTTTCCAAGGGTATGCCTTTTCAAAGCCGAACCTTTGTAACACCTTCTGAGTGTAGGTTGACTGATGCACTAATATCCCTTCAGGGGCATGCTCAAGCTGCAAGCCTAGGCAATATTTGGTTTAACCCAAATCTTTCATTTCGAACTCCGACTCCAACTAAGAGCTTACTTTATTAATACCTTCCAGGGTTCCGGTGATATAAAGATATACTTAATCTACTCAAGCGAAACGACGAACTAGCCGTAACTCAAAACTAGATAACGACCTTATAAAATACATATCTCCCATTCTGATTATTATAAAAAGGTATTTTTAGTCTCTATGGAAATATTACAAAATTGTGTACAAAAGTTAAGTTGGCGAGATCTCCTAATTCCATCTTTAACTAATTTTAACAAACAGATGAAAAACATTGTCAGAAACTGACCGACGTTCTGGACCACAGCATTAAAATAGCCATAACTTTTGTTTGGCTGATCCAAAAATTGTGTTATTTAACATTCTGGAAACCTAAGAGAATTTTCTACAAAATTCATATTGGCCAACATCTCTGATTCGTCCATTATCCAATTTTAGTGTATTAATTACTATGACAGCTATAACTTGACAAAGGTTCTGGACAACAGCAATGCAATTAACATAACTCAAAAACTACACCTTCAAATAATGTGAATCAAGATCCTACAGAAACGTAATGACATTTCCCATAATTCTTTAGGAGATACAAAACCTTAATTTTGCATTGAACAAATCCTAAACTGCTGATCAACGTGACTACAGATTATTGAATCTATTACAGCAGGAACACCAATCCGCTAATCGACATCAATTGCATAGAAAGAATTAAAAAAATCAACGAATGATTGAAGATCACCCTTGAAGACACGTTGAAACCTTATGAAATCTCAGCAAGAACCGCCTCTCCCCTTCCTTTTCTTCCACCTTTCTTTCTCTTCCACCTTCTTTCTTATATTGGTTGAGCAAGGAGGTAGCAGCAATTGGGAGGGGAGGTGCTACAGTGGTGGTGCTACAGTAGCCGCGGCAGTGCTATAGTAGCAGGAGCTAGGGTTTGGGTGGTCTTCCCCCCTCCTTTTAAGGCCGACCGACTCAATTGGGCCAAGACACCGTGGGCCAAAGGCCCAGGTTCTCCAATAAGAGCAAAAATGCCCCTCTAAAACCTCAAATTATTTCTCTAATTCTATTTAATTTCAGTACTAATCACTTGTTTATTTTATGTTTAAACGGGATATTATATTCTACCCCCCTTAAACAGAATTTGACCCCAAATTCTACTTGTCGTTCTATTCGCAAGAACACCACAACTGAAATTAATATCAGGTAACACGTATCCGACGCGAACAGCTCCGAATAATGCTCGCGTATGCGAGACTTCAGCTCCGAAGTGGCCTCTTTCTCTGATTGGTGACCAAAGCACTTTGACATACTGACTTTCTTCACTCGTCCCGACCTTTCCATACCCACTCAATGGACATGACTCGAAGGTACGGTCTTACTCGTTGGCCAACGGCTCTAACAAAAACTCATACTCCGGAGCTCTCGGTACTCCCTCAACATCGGGTCATACAAAATGTTGTGTACCCCTGCGCTAGGACATAAGACAGTCCTAGAGAAATGCTAACTTCCTAAATCTCCGCAAATTTCCAGAAACACACCAATGTACCATGGACCAATATTCCCTTTGGTACCAAACAATACAACCGGAACATAACACACGGAACTCTTGTTCCATGTATCAATCGATCTCTTCACATTAACAAGGAGCACCTCCTTTAACCAGATATGAACAACAGAACTCGCTTTAAACAACTCTTTTACAACAGATACCAATTGAAAAACGAAGGATTATCATCACAAATACGCATTACCAACTCCCCACCAAAGAGTCAAATATGAAATCGAAGATTCATCACGAAAGTCCTTCCACTTTCTAAGTAGACAGTTTACAAATAAACACCATGTAAGCCGAAAGAAAAATCACTCGAATGCCCAAATCAATCATTTCTTTTATTCTTTCGGAACCGGAAATAACCACACATGCCAACATAAAGCCATCTCAAATTGCAAATGGTCTCTGTCATAAACACACAGTTCAAACAATAATTAAGAGAGCATTTCACTACCCGAGAAAATATTCTTTTCCCAATCATTTCGTTAAACAATTTAACTTCCCTTAAACCATGGGATTCCAAATCATTGCATAACACACTAACTCATTCTCTTAAAGTGGCAACTTCAACGCTATGCACAAACCGAGTACATCATTAACACCTTTGTAGAGAGACTCTGTTGACTCCACAAGAGCATACTCTAGCTGACTCCTCTACCAACGGAATTACTTTGACAAATAATTCCCATTGCACCTCAAAATAGATTTCACACACAATCACATCACCTCAATCCTTTAAGGATAATCAACTCAGAATTCACAGCACACACACTCTCAATTACTACACCCAAAGGATGCTACCCACAATCATCACACTATTCAAAATTCACTTTGTTCCACTATTTCTACAACACTATTTCTACACACAACATTGGGCTTCCAAGGTTCTAGCATAAAAATGCAAAGCCCAAATTCAACCTCTAAGTCTCCTACAATGAATTTCTGGTATAATTGATAGGAAATCCTCATATTTGTTTACTAAAATTCACATAACTCAAACAATAACCTCAGTCATTAATATCAACATTCCTCACTAATCAAGTAACTGCCCAAGGTGATACACTTCACCAATCTTGGATCTTTACTAAACCACACCATTCAAATTCACCTACACGACCACAATATACCCGTTCGCAATACCCTATCTAATTGATCAAGATTCAAACATACTCAATCACCAACGTCAATAAATAAATATATTCTTGACCAAATTACCATTAGAGATAATCTAACTCCCAGAGGCCAAGTCATACATGACAATAACTCAACAATTCCTGCTATCCCATAAATTAACACGACGATTTGATTTCTTCACAATGCTACTCTCATTAAACTACACCATCATAATTCTTCTACGCAACCATACTAAGTATCCAATTGCGATACTCTAATAAATTGATCAAGATTTCCATACTTTCATTAATTCTGATGTTCCATTAAGGTGAACAAAAGATCTTGGACCACAAATCACTATAGGTTATATTAGTTGCAACAACATATATAACCAGTTAGCTCCAAAGATAAACATTCTATTTAAATCAAGTCCTCTCCAAGGATTATTCCAAGAAATCAATTTATCACTTAATGCGTCTCAAACAACTTGACATCTAAAGTCACACAAAATCATCTGCTTGACCATCACTATCCAGTTGCCTTTACACAACCTAAATTACTTTGCAATACACATCGGTTTATTCTCTCTTAGAAGAAGAGGTAAATAGAGACAAATTTCCGCACACAGGAAAATATTACCACTCGCAGTAGACACAATACCAAGGAAAATAGTCAAATAGCAGTGATCTCAGAAAACAAAAGATGAGATCACAGTTAAGGGCACATGCCCCTCAATAAGAGAATATCAAATCTCAACCAATAAGAATAAGGCATTGCTATTGAAACTCGAAAACTCTTGTGCGGCAAAAGCACAAAGTTTAGGCACACTTCAATTAAACTGCAAGTTACAAAACTTGATTTCAAGCTCAAATACTTCTTCTTGACTCTTTCCTTTAACAAAGAAAGTTATTTTCTTTGGTTACCACATCACTTTGCCAGCTCAAATAAGAAAAGCTCTTAAAAACAAATCACATGAATCACTTAAGAATCAATAAAGTTTTTTTCAACACGTCACTTGCTCAAACAGATTATAATTACGACATAAATCATGGATTCAAAGGATCGCGAACACAAATCTCGAAACCTTTAATTTAAACAGTATCACGAAAGTTATCAAATTCTTTTATTTAGAGAACATTCGACATTATCATCACAATCACATATTGATAATCATACTAACAACAAAATAATACACTCTTAGCAAGAATCATCCTATCCTCTTATCCTTTCATAAACTTTTCCAAAAAGGAACACAATCAATTGCTTCATAATGTTTCTATTATCTCAATAAGATTGCAACAACTACTAGGTCTAGGGAAAGCCTAGTGCACAAACCACAATTTTGAAACAAAACTCATTTAACAAGAACATACTATCATATGACAATTTCGCAAAGTACACATTTAGATCACTTATTAAATTTCAACCATTCAACGCTTAGCGATGCTTAACACCAAATTTTAGCGCACACTAATAGCACTCTAGATATTCTCATTAACAATTGATAATTATAATAATCATCTTAGTATTCAAGGTCCTGCCTCTATTTGCAATCACAACAACATTTATGAGCACAGATTCAACGTTCTATCTTAGGTTCACAAATTATAATGAAATATCATTAAACTTTAATAATATAAGATCTATAGGACTTGGTTTCACGTGGTACTATATCAACCTTCCTCCATTTCTTTATACATGTGACATTAATTTAGGATGACAGAAATTAAGTAAATCTAGCATTTGTATAAAGACAGCAAGCAACCAAATAAAAGATAAATTTAAGATTAATGTCTAGTCAGTTAATAATCTAACATCTCCTTACTTAATCATCCCAAACGGTTAGAATAATTTCTTGAGAACGAACAATCCAGTTTATCTAATAAATTTAGCAAATTACACAACCTTAAAGATTAGACCAATTCATCAATATCTCACATTTCTTAAGAAATCTCATATTCTAGTAGGTATAGACATACCCTTAATCACAGTTCATCATGCAATCATTACAAGGCAAATTAACCAAGTTAAGATTATTTATTTCTTTAATTACAACCTCTCACATAACCATAGTAGGAGATTTCATTATACACTTTCTTTCGTACAGGAGAAGCATTAAACTTCAACACTCAAATTACTCCTAGAAGAAATACATGGCCAAAGCTCCACATGCTAAAGAACTTGCAACAAAAAACTTTCAGTATCTAAAATACCCAGCGAATAAATGTGACATATTTTCCAATAAGAAGGACATAACTCCCATGAAAAGATCAATCTTGCTGATTACTGGCATTCACAAGAAACAACAACAGATCAACAATCAGGAGAACAAATAATCGCTTTATGGAACCAATACAAAAAAACCCAATGAAAACTCATCAGCTGTATTGTAAACAATAACTCAAGAAAAATTCATCAACCGCAACTATAACTAGAATTGGCCAAATTCAAGCACAAGGAAGAGAACAACTTTTCTAAAGAAACTCACCCTCAACACCTGTAACTATGGTACTCGGGGTAACCACTTCACTATTCTCATACCACGAACGGTGGTGTAACCTGGTAAAGCCTAGGGCCACAACCACGACCTCTACCTCTCATCATCGACTATCCTCACACGTACCAGTCATAGAACCAAATCATAAGCATACAAGATCATCTCATAACAAAAATCATCAATACAATATAATGGAAGCGCAAATGTAATGTTTGACCCATCCCATCCTCTTGTGCACCAGTGTGTCAAATTTAAGTTAATTAACCATTAGTAAAATTTTAGCAAATTAAGTTTACCTAAGTTGTCATTCTATTTACCACAGACCTTAAGCTCGCTCTGATACCAATTGTAATACCCTTGTTATGCGGAAGCCAAGATGTAACTTAGACTAACAAACTGTAGGTTTTAATCAAAACCAAAACTACAACTTTTTAATCAAATAACTACGAATGAAAACTAGATACAGACTTAACATTTCTAATAACAACACTAACATAAAAGTTTCAATGAGATACTAGAATCAAAACCACAATTATTACAACTCAAGTAAGATTATAAACATCATGGATAAAATCCAACTAGATGGAAACATCTTCTAATATTTGAAACTATGAAAGAAACCATTTGAAGTACCAAAAGACCAATTATTACATTAATTATTTCTAGATGGAAGAAGATAATAGAAATATTATTTTGGTAGTGGAGTGTGCAACAATGTGGTATGCATCTGTGAGCTACTTTCCCCAAAGAATGTCATCCTCGATGGTTACCTAAACAATAAAAGGCAAGAGTTAGTCCGAGACTCAACAAATACAATTGAACATCAAAGGAAACATCGAATCAATTACAGATCAGTCACAATATATCGAATACATAAGAAAATGCTATGCTCTTGATGCAAAACATGCATATGATCTCCACTTCTCTTCTGCATATACTGATATAGCTAGTGTAACACCCATCGGTGGTCACTTATGTCCGCATTCTCAAAATGAGGGGATCAAAGGCCCGTATGAAGATTCTTTTATACGGGGATCTAGTTGCCCATATTGAAAATATGGGGATCTCAACACCCACTCTTGTGGGTTAAGCATTAATACTTGAAATGAAGGTAATGAAATGAATGAAGTCTCCCATACATGCAAATTCGATATCAACAATAAACAGAAGCATGTAAAGAAAAGTAATACTCATACTCCATATGATTTAACCAAATCATAGTCAAATAACCAATTGAAAAAACAACATTCAAGATGACTCAAAATGTACTTGTCTTTCGCGTTGCGAAAGTTGGAAGGTAAAGAAGGCGAAACCAAACCCAAGGTCACTCCGCCTACAATAAATACTTTACTCAAAATAAGTTTTGACAAGATAGAACAATGCTATTCGCAACGCTCCAAACCGCACTTCCAAAAACCCATATTTCATATATTTAATCTACTCAAGCGAAACGACGAACTAGCGGTAACTCAAAACTAGACAGTGACCTTATAAAATACATATCCTCCATTCCGCTTATCATAAAAAGGCATTTTCAGTCTCTCTGGGATTATTAAGAAATTGTGTATAAAAGTTATGTTGGCGAGATCTCCTAATTCTGCCTTTAACTAATTTTAACAAATAGATGAAAAACACTGTAAGAAATTGACCGACGTTCTAGACAGCAGCATTAAAATAGCTATAACTTTCATTCCGCTGATCCAAAAATGTGTCTTTAACATTCTGGAAAGCTAAGAGAATTTTTTACAAAAGTCATGTTGGTCGACATCCCTGATTCGGCCATTATCTAATTTTAGTGTATTAATTACTACGACAGCTATAGCTTGATAGAGGTTCTGGACAGCAGCAATGCAATTAACATTACTAAAAAACTACACCTCCAAATAATGCGAATCAAGATCCTACAAAAACTTAATGAAATTTCTCACAATTCTTTAGGAGACACAAAACCTTAATTTCGCATTGAACAAATATTAAATTGTTGATCAACGTGGCTACAGATTATTGAATCTATTATAGCAGGAACACCAATCCGCTAATCGACATCAATCGCATAGAAAAAATTAAACAAATCAACGAAGGATTGAAGGTCACGCTTGAAGACACGCTGAAACCCTCATAAATCTCCGCGAGAACCTCCTCTCCCCTTCCTTCTCTTCCTCCTTTCTTTCTCTTCCACCTTCTTTCTTCTACTGGTTGAGCAAAGAGGCAAGAAGACATGGGAGGAGGTGCTACGATAAAGTATACAAGAGCTACAGCGAGTTCTCTGAAGAGTAGGAGCTAGGGTTTGGGTGGCCTTCCCCCTTCCTTTTAAGGTTGACCGACTCAATAGGGCCAAGACACCGTGGGCCAAAGGCCCAGGTTCTGCAATAAGAGCAAGAAAGCCCCTCTAAAACCTTCAATTCTTTTTATAATTCTATTTCATTTCAGTACTAATCACTTATTTATTTTATGTTTAAACGGGATATTACATCACATTGTACAGGTTTCTATTTGCTCTATCTTAGTTCGGGACATGGTACATTCAGGTATTTTCATATAAATGTCTGAATTCAAATTTCCATAAAGGTATGCAGTTACCACATCCATCAATTTTATTTCTAAATTCAAGTTTATTGCCATTGAGATTAAATATCTAAAGGGTAGTTCTGCCCATGACTAGGGAATATGTTTCTTCATAATCAACTTCTAAACGTTGAGTGAAACCTTGTGCAACGAGCCTTGCTTATAACTTTATTATTTTCATTTCTCTTTCGAACAAATACCCACTTATGCCCTAAAGGGTTCACATGGGGAGGTGTGCGGCTTACAGGCCCAAACACCTCTCTTTTATTCAGAGATAATAATTTAGTTTCTATTGCCTTCTTCCAATCTTCTCAATCTGATCTTTTCTTACATTCAGCGTGCGATGCAGGCACTGGATCAAGATCGATGATTGTGGTAATTTTCTTTGTAAAATAAATATCGACATTGGCTATTGTCTTATTCATAGATTCTCCCGTGGTCACCAAGTTTATAGCTATTTCTTCATAAGGCGATTCTTCTAATGCTTCTATTTGTCCACCGCTGCTTCCAATTATAGGGGCAAATCCTTTTAGTTTTTCAGCTCCGATATATGCGCACACATCCATGCTGATGTCTCCCTTCATGGGAATGCTCAAATCATGTATGCCTTTTCTGAAGGTTCTATACTGGTGCTAGGTCTCAATTGGCTCCCCTTCTGGTTCTGGGGAACTTCAGTGATCGGCTGTGTCAAGTGCCTCTTTTCCTTTTTCACCAGGTGTCCCCGGTTACTTTGAATTCGAGGGGCCAGAATTCTCGTCCTTTTTGAGGCCTCAAGACGGGATTAGAGATACCTTTTTCTTTCTTTGGTATTTCAACCCTCTCCGGTGCATTGTGTGTAGGAACATGCAACTTGGTCATGCTTTTCAAATCACTAAAGTGGTCAGGTAGTTGATTCGCCAATGCTTGCAAATCAATTATCTTCTGGACTTCAATTATCTTCTAGACTTCTCTATTTGCTTCACTAGTGCGCGGGTCATGTGTATGGATTTTAATTATCTTCTAGACTTCAATTATTTTATGGACTTCTCTATTGCCGACATTTTAATCGATGGGTTGATTTCCACCCCCTAATGACGGGAAACTATCCTCATCTAATATACTATCAGCGAATCGGCTAGTATGCAAATCTCCAGTCATAGGGTCCAAATACCTGATTATGGATGATGTCTCATAACCAACGTATATCCCAAACTTTCGGAGAGGGTCCATTGCAGTTCGCTGCGGTGGTGGTATAGGTACATAAACATTGCAACTAAATCTGCGAAGATGAGAAATTTTCGGTGCTGACCCTTGCGCTAGTTGCATAGGTGAATGGATGTTATATGCCAGTGGTCTAAAATTGATGAGAGTTGCTGCGTGCAGGACTACGTGTCCCCAACATGTAGTTGGTAAATTACAATTTTGTAAAACTCTGTTAATCTATTCTGGGTGTTGACATACGGTATGGAATGCTCAACTTTAATTCCCATTTTCATGCAATAATCATCAAATGCCTTTGAAGTAAAGTCTCTGGCGTTGTCCATTCTGATGGACTTCACATCATGATCTGGGAAATTATTTTTCAATTTTAATTATCTGCGAGACTAGCTTTGCAAAAGCATAGTTTCTCGTTGACAATAAACATACGTGCGTCCATTTCGGGGAAGCATCGATGAGCACCATAAAATACCTAAATAGCCCTGACAGAGGTTGTATAAGACCGCAAAAGTCTCCCTAGATACGGTCCAGGAAAGCAGGGACTTCATCCTTCGCTTTCAGAGCAGAAAGTCTAGTAATTAATTTTTCGGTGGTACATGCGGGGCACACAAAATCTTCCTTATTCGGGAAATTCTTTACATCGATATTATGTCCCTGTGAATTGTTAATTATATTTCTCATCATCCTAAGACCTGGGTGGCCTAATCTATCATGCCAGAGACAGAAAAGTTTAGAGCTTCTAAATATGGTTTTCAGGGCAGTATAGGCTGCAGGTGGCTTAATATTAGTATAGTATAGCCCAGTTTCATATGAAGGAAGTCGTTCTAATATTTTTTTTGACTTTCTTTATGCTTTGTAATGAGTAGGTATTCCCTACCATACTCTTCTTCAGTCTCTATGTGGAAACTATTAGCGCGAATATCCTTGAGAGTTCTAGTCGATTTTGGGTACAACAAGACTTCTTCAATGACCAAAGTTGTGCCCATCGGGAGTATAATTGTGGCCCTTCCTGAGCCTATTATACAAGTATAACTGCCTGCGATTGTCGAAAGACTACCAACATTCTTGCTGATCGAGTGAAAGAAATTTCATCTCTCTCAAGATAGTGTTTGTTGTGCCGCTATCTACTACGCACACGTCCTCCATAGGGCGCCACACGTGTTCTGATACTTCAAATACCAGAACATAACTTGCTATTACAAATACGGGAAAATACATAAGAATTTTAATGCTTTTGCTCTCCTAGAGCTTACAACTATTATTCAAAGAATAAAATAATTCAATGTTCTGCTTCAATCTGCTCCGTGGCAATCTTCTCCTCTTGGGCAACTATGGCTATGGCCGCTGCGATGTCCAAAGGAGGGGTGATGGGGGCTGCTACTGGGCTGTCCACATCCATGAGTGCAACTAATGGCTGTGGATCCTCCGTGCCTGAAATAGCGAGGTGTGCCTCATGCTGTCCTTTGCCCTTCTTCTTAGACTGGTAAGCATCAATAACGTGCTGTGACCCATGACCTTACCCTTCTTGCCCCTCTCCTTTGTGAGAGGCTTCCACACCTTGTAGCTTCTAGCATTGGCTTCATGGCCAATATTGCTACTAGGCGGCTGTGAGAGGTAGTTCTTCCTTAGAACATCATCTTGAGCTTCCGTAACTTGCATGATGTCAATCTAGTCAGCATACTCCTTATAGCCATCTTGACGATAGTTGCGTGTGGATTGCGCCGCATTCGGGTGAAAGATAGAGAGAGTCTTCTCAATCTTCTGCTCATCTGTGATTACCTTACCATAGAGTTGAAGACTGGTACAAATTCTGGCCATGCTGGGCCAGCTCTTCAAACTCCCAGTTCGTGATGCCAGTCATGTACATATTTATTCACAGAGTTCATAAGATTACTGCTGGTAATTTGCATAAAATGGTTGTAAAATTCCCATAATGCTCTTCGAATTCTCGGTTTGTGATCCTGTATTTTTCTATGCATCTTTCATGATTTACTGTTATTTCAGTGATTAAAAGTAATATAAACAACCACAGATAACCAAAACAGTAAATACAATACATAAATTGCATAGAAATAATAATAACAAAGTTAAACATGCTTCAAATGCTCAAAATGATTCAAAATTTGAATTCCCGAGGCCCTTATCTGCTGAAAAATGAATTTATGGAGAATTATGCAATTTTTGAGGGCTAAAGCTCTAATTTTCAGTTCTGAGAAAATTTTCACGCAATTTTCCAATTTTCAGAGGGTGTTCCCGCAAAATTTTCTTATCCGCGAAATTTTCTCGTAATTTTGAGAACTCTGAGGGTCTTATTGCAAATATTTGGGATTTTTTTTCGTTTCCCTCCCCCTTTTTTCGCATTCCTCTTTCCGGCCAGGCCTTTCCTTCATTCGGCCCGTGCTAGGCCCACTTCGGCCCATTGGCCAGTGGCTTCATATGGGCACTAGTGTTTCCGCTAGCGCCACTGGAGGAGGTGGTGGCCATCTAAAGGCGCTGTCTTGGAGGTGGCGGTGCGGAGGTGCCGTCGTTGAGGCTATGAGTGGCGACATAGCGGGCCCAAGGCATGGCCGATGCTGGCAGTGCTCGGCGAGGCGGCCGACGTTGCGGCCGACCGGCAGAGCAAGCGGTCGCGAGCCCGTGGCGGGCGCCGGCTTCAAGTGCTGCTGCAGCGGCGGCTTCAAGACGATGAAGCGGCGGCGGCAGCGGTAAGCGCAGGTGGTCGGTGGCGCCAAGCGGGGCAGGCGGCGCAAGGCGCTCATGCGGTAAGGCGAGGCCGAGGCGACAACGGCCATACGGGCTAGTGTTCTTGCTTCGGCGGCGCCATGCGGGCGGCGGTTTTCGGCGGAGGTTATGCACGGGCGACGATACGACGGGGGCAGGCGCGAAGGCGGCCGTCAGGCGGAGAACGCGATGCGTGGAGGCCATGCGAGGTCAGGTAATGGCCGTTGGGACGCTGCAGCGATGCACGACGACTGACGATCAGTTGCGGCGACGCTTCAGCGTTGCCGCAGATCTTTGGCGCCCATCGGTGCGAGTATCGCGTTGGCGCGACAATGACCGGCGATGGCGCAACATCGCGGCGCGACGGCCAGTGAACAGCGTGCGTTTATGTGGGTGGCGCGCCATACGGGGCAGCGTCGAGGTGCGCCTGCGGCGGGAGGTCGTGGCCGTCAGGCCGACAAAGTCGCGCTTTGCGTGACTGGCGAGGAGCGGCACAACTGCTTGGGGTGGCGACGCGCGGCCGTGTAGGGCCGAGGGCGCGGCGGCCATGCGACGCGCGTGCGGCTCGGCGGTCGGCGCAAGCGCCAGAGCAAAGACTGACTTTGGGCCTACGGTGCTCACATGTGGCGTGGTGCATACGGAGAGCGATCACGGCGCATTCGGGCACAGCGCTCGAGCACGGTGGCGGCGCGGCCACATGCTGATGGTCGGCGGCATACTGGCGACGGCGCGGTCGTATGGGACTACGTCGTTTGGTTTTTTTGTTTACTGTTCATCCAATGTACAATCTACAGTGCAATTGTCATCTGCTCTTTCATGCAGCCTACCAAGCCAAATTTGCATAATGAAAAGCGATCTAGAAAATGCGATTCAATCTACGAGCCTACGACGCTTACCTTTCGATCTAAGTAGAGTAGGGCTAAAGGTAGGCCGGGGTTAGGGCTGGAAAAATAGCTCGAGGCTCGTGGTTCGACTCGGGCTCGGCAAGGCTCGGCTCGGCTCGAGCTCGGCTCGCGAATTTTCGAGCCGAGCCGAGCCCACCTTTTGGCTCGGTGCGAATTCGAGCCGAGCTCGAGCCGCTCGCGAGCCGGCTCGCGAGCCAAACGAGCCAGGCACATTTTGCACAGGCGCACAGCCCCACTGTCTTCTTATTTCCATTCCATTTCCCAGTCCCGAGCGCATCGTCCACGCCCGAGCGCATCGCCTCCACAGCTCCACTCCCGATTCCTTCTCAATCTCGGTTCCTCCCGATTCCTCCCCCCATGCCTCGCCGCCCCTCGCCCCCGCGGCCTCTCGCCTCCCTCGCCTCGCCCTCGCCCCTGAGGTGCTCCGCCGCCACCCTCCTCCTCCTCCCTACGCTCGCCTCCGCCTCTCTCCACCCGACCACCCCATCCTCCGACCACGCTGCCGCCGCTCAGGCTGCCCGACGCCTCACCGCCGCCGCCGACCACGCTGCCGCCATGTCGCGGTCTCATGGAGCTGCCCCGACGCTGCCGCTCGCTCATGTCGCGGCTCGCGGAGCTGCTTCGACGCTGCCCTCGCGGTCGCGGAGCTGCCCATCCTCCTCTGCTGCCCCGACCTCCCCGCCGCCCCTCCTCCCAGATCCACGCTGTCCCTCGACGCCCTCGGCGCTGCTCGCCTCCCGGAGCCGCCCTTCGACGCTTACCGCTTGCCTCGACGCCTCGCCGCCGCTGGCCCACGCTGTCCCGACGCCCTCGCGCCGCCCGTTTCCAGATCCGAGACCCGATACCGCAACAAGTTGTGGTGGTGATTGGTGAATGCTTTGGTGAATGCTTTTGGTTGGTGATTGGTGATTGGTGAATGCTTTTGATTGCGACTTTGCGAGGATTTGGTGAATGAATGCAGTTCTTTGTAGATTGATGAATCTGTGAATGAATGCTGGGTTTGGGGATGAAAGATTGATGAATCTGTGAATGAAATCATGAATGCTGGGTTTGGGGATGAATTCTGGGCTCGGGGGTTACGGGCTCGTTCGAGCGTTTCGAGCCGGCTCGAGCTTTTTCTCGAGCCGAGCCGAGCCTGCTCCTGAGCTCGTTTGAAAAACGAGCCGAGCCGAGCCGAGCCACAGGCCAGACCGAGCCTGGGCGAGCTCGGCTCGGCTCGTTTCCAGCCCTAGCCGGGGTCGATCGTGCTGATAACGTGTTGAGGAACCGTCGCTGGCGAGTCGAGTCCGAACGATCACCTCGTAGACAAGTGTAGTATCGCTTAGAACAATGCAAGAACACAAATACAGATTAATAGATTGAATACAGAGATATGTGAGACTTTTTGCTTCTCTTTATTCCTTCATAACGCGATCAGACTGGTACTCTTATTTATAGGCTACAGACTTTGCTAGGGTTTTAAATGAGATACCCATACATGTACCAGCTGCCGAGCTAAGCATATGGTTTCTTAACAATATCTACATTCATCTACGCGTACATATAGTTTTCCTGTCATAAGACGTCACTATCTGCGTAGAGTTTACCTTTACCTCATACGTAACATTGTTGTTGGCGCACCTAAACGCATAGTTCACTTTTATATGACACATTACCACCAGAGTCAATTAAAACTAAACATATTTACGCCCATCACCCTTGTGCCATTGCTGCAATGCTGCATGTGTCTTGCTCTTCGTCTACCTTTTTAAGTTTTTCTCCCCTCAGATAACACATTCCATACGCCACCAAGCTCTACTTCTTCTATTCCACACAGCATCAGATAACTACGCCTTAATTACATAGTGCCTGTTACTTACATTAAACCTTGTTGTGGACGCTCTCTGTATTCTCTATTATTCCACTGGTTTCGCCATTCCTCTCACCTCATACATATATTGACTGTACTTCACGCTATCATAGAAACCGAAGGCCTATCTGGCAGCGTGGCCGTGGCTTGTCGCTGGTATATCTCCCCACAGATTCCTGAAGCCGCATCGATTACATCAAGGTATCCACCCAAGCATTTCAATGCTATAACACAGTAGTTAGATTCCTTAGATCTCACAGGTATAGACACATTAAGGTGAACCTGTCCGTATTCATTCCCCGTTTTTTTTTACAACTTCAGCTTCCAGTCGCGCTTCCAACCGATATCTCATATCATTCTTCGCGACCAGCTACCTGCTAGCACTATTTCCACACTATCTGAATAAATGACGCTTAGAGAAATTCTTGACATTAACCCTTTTGACTTCCCAGTTAAGCTCTCCTCTTAACTTCCTAAATTTCACCTCTACTTAATTTAAATCTGCCTTTACTGAGTGCTCGCGTGTGCGTGTGTTCTTGTGATTCCTCAGGGTTTTCATCTACGCTCGCGCGTTCTTTCTTAGGTGCTAGAATTCACGTGCTGACCAAGATTGATCTCGTTCTTCGTTCGTGCACTGAGGTGTGCCCCGGTGGAGAAGTTCTATCTACGGCTTTGTCGGAATCTAGCTTCGTGAGTTGCTACCGAGGCCAACTATTTCTGTGTGCTGATTTGGTTTGTTGGAGGCAAGGTAGATCCAAGTTGTCGCTGCTGGTTCAATCCAACGCCGGAGTTATCAAGTTCTTACGACTGCTGGCGAATATTGTATTCGGTTTGCTCTAAGCTTATTGATTAAACCGAATTGTTTATTGCCAAATTATACAGTCGTGAGGCCTTCCCGCAAGTTTTTGCTTAGACTAATTGGTGAGTATTTTATTCGGTTGCCAAATCTCATTGACTGCATGCACCGAATTCTTTATTGCCATCCTAAACAGTCGTGAGATCATTGGTGTTATTGCTGCTGTCTTGACCGAACTGAAAAGAGAGATTAGCGTGACTGGTTTTCATTGTTAGCAATTGATCTTTGTTGTTTTACTAGAATCCGATGGCTGTCAATTGATTCTGTTGGATACTTGTACTGTGAAAGATCGGGTCAACTTGTGTACAAATTAAGGTTCTAATTTGTACCATATCACATCGTGATGACACTCCAGCCAAAAGGAGTCCTGCCGAACCAACCGAAACATCTACAGCCCATGAGGTACTTACTATCTCTATCGCTAATTAGTATACATCAGAACTTCAGATAGTTTTATTTGCACATATTGAACTCATAGCAATACTCATTTACTTAGGACCAGTCCAATAACGCTTTCATTAATATATGAGCACACTATACTCCACTATGTCTCTTACTAACAGAGCGTGTACCTATGCGTGAACAGATATCAGGACACAGACACACACCTCCAACTCCAACAACTCTGTTTGAATATGCCAAACAGTACGCTACTGCCTCTACTTTACCTGCACTGTTTTTTCTTTTCAATCAGCACACTACTACATACTATCGCTACTGGTTCTTCTCATCAGGCAAGATATAACACATATATCAACTTATTCTGTTCGAAAAAGACTCTTTAATCATCAGAAACTCCAGATCAGGTTGTAATGCACAATACCTTTACCTCACTTCTGCACATATGAAGGATAACACAGGCACATCACATTCTAACCCTCACACATGCCCTAGCTATTTACCGTTAGCTATTTACACAGCTGCTGTGTGCAGGCCGTGGATCCCACAGATTACGAAGAAGGAAGCGATTTGTCCGCTACCAAACATCATCCAGTCGATCCTACTGGAAAAAGGGGAAAAAATGTAAGTAGCTACTACCCTTGGTCTGCACATTAATGCCTCCAATGCCCCAGTATTTTATTTTCCCTGACTAATCTATAACAGAGCTCTATACTTAATCTATAACAGAGTTCTATACTTACTCCTTATTACATTAATATAGGTCTTCTGATGTTCAGCCCATCGGTGCATCCGAATTGATCTTCCTGTTATTTCAGCTCACTAATGGACCTGTCATTCTATATCCACAAACCGCTTCAGACTTACTTTATAGTATCTTATAGCAGTATCTGTTTACTTCTTACCTATCAAAGGCAGAGATTTAGCAAGTCTGCTATCATACAGCTTACATAAAATCTGTTTTTTCGACAGCTCACTGTTGCCGAACACATAATTTTTCGTTGCCTTACAAATTTCTGTGCACACCTAGATCTATAGATTAGAACATATCAATTCCCTATGAAAATCTTTACCGTCGCATTGCTATCTCTCAAACAAAGAGCTTCATTACATAGATACATTTCCCCAGCATTACTTACATGTTAGACTTTCCAGCAGTCCACAGCTTAGTAGAGGACTGAAATATACATCAGATGTAATTTTATTAAAAATATATTTCGGATACTTCACATAATTACCATCTACCTACCATACAATACTAATCCGTTCTATAGCGCCGATTTACATGTATACAGTGGCGGATCCAGGATTTTCAAAATAGGTGTTCGAAGTTATAAACATGTTGTACAATGTAAAACAAAAATGTTCATAATCATAACATAAAAAATAACAAAGTTCAAATTGTTCTTACTAGAGACAACAAGTCAAATAATTTAAAGAAATTACAAAATAATTAAGAAAATTACAATCTAACTCGACGTTCCTTCATGGCTTGGAAGTGAGATATGATGTCATCATTCTTAACTTGCACAAAAAATTCTCGCTCAAGAAATATAACCAAGCAATCATTTAAGTATTGTTCTCCCATCCTATTCCTTATCTTATTCTTCACATAATTCATTGAAGAGAATACCCTCTCAACACTAGCAGTTGCTACCGAAAGAATCAACACCAATTTGAGAAGCTTGTAAACAATTTTATAATGGTGGTTCTTCTTTGTTTGAACAAGCATAATGGAAAGCTCGGCAAGATTTCTTACTTCTTTAAACCTTTCATCTCTACGTATATCAGCAATGAAGTGTGTACATTGAAATGGAAGATGTATCAATTCTGTGCTTGAGAAATCCTTAGGATAAAACTGAGCAAGTCTAACCAAGTTGACCTTGTCATAAGCAGCGAATGAATCAACCGGATCGAATGAAGACATGCAAAGAAGGAAATCCATGTTTACCTCATCAAACCTATCATTAAGCTCTTGAAGTTACACAAGCTATTGAACTATATAGAATAATCTTCTCTTTTTATCTAACAACTAAAGCTACACAAGCTACAAAATAATTAGACATTTGGACAAAATAATCTTCTCTTTTATTCACTGACATATACATATAACTATTGTCTATTGAACTATATGAAGCTAATAAATATCGAATGCCAATCTGAATATCTACTCATCTACAAGTCTTTCAATGCCAATAGTCCCTGAATGCCAATAAATATCGGACTTCCCCGAATCCAGCCGAACTCCCCAAATCCCAATCCATCCATCTTCAGTTCTTCTTGCTTTTCTTTTCCCCTAATCGGCCAATCCTATCTCTTCTCTCCTCCGACCCAACGCCATGGGTGCTATCGCTTCCTCCCGCCTCTGATTCCTCCGCCCAGTCTTGCGTTCGCCTCTGGGCGTGGCATGACCCAAGGCCGCCTCTCCTCGGTGCTCGGAGACCGCGTCGGCTGGCGGCTCCTCCATGTGTTGCCGCTCGGTGGTTTCGGCCCGGGCTCTAAGCGCCACTTCCTCCCCCATCATGTTGGTGCGCGCTTGGGTTTGGTTTGATGGCAAGCCGGCGAGGTGACAAAGGAGGCGGCGGCCGCAAGACGAGGCAAGAAAGAAGAAACCAGCTGGCAACCGAGGAGGCGAGGAGCTCACCTTGACCGCGGTCGCCGCTGCTCCTTGTGCCGGTGCCAGTGGCTGGTCCTGCTCGGCCTCGGCGCTGCTGCGTGCCGCAGGGCTTCCCTCCATCCCCATCTCCGGTTGTGCCGCCGCCATCGCCACCGCTCGCTATGTCACCTTGCCCCGCCGTTCGCTGCGTCGTCGCTTCGCCGCGTGCCCTTGCGCGGTTGTGCCGCCGCCGCCGCCACAGAGCTTGGGGATTTCACGAAGGTCGAATGGGATGGCCAGATGGGTTAGGTCTGGTGACTGCTTGTCTGCTCGACTCAGTGCTTGGTTGGGGCTGGCGGGCTATCGATTGGAGTGAGGGCGTGACTGCAGTGAGGCGCTTCGGCGACCGGTTGTGGGCGTGGTGGGCATAAGCAAGGAGTTTGGCGAGTGGTCGCTATGAGGCGTAAAACGCGATCGAAGGAGTTCTTGTGCAGTTCAAATACTTATTTCATGTATTTACTAGTATATATACCTAATATACCTAATAAATACTAGGTTTTTTTTTCAAAAAATAATGGGTGTACATCTGTACACCCATGTCCCTATACTAGATCCGCCCCTGCATGTATAGCTACCTACATCTAAAACAAAAAAAATACAATATATATGTCTCACATATCGTCTATATTATACAACTCACCACATGAAGCAGCTACCAACCCAGTACCCCCCCTATGCTACGGAAAAGATCCACCCACATGACAACCCTTCACACTAAACACCAGGTATATTCCGTTCAAAAATTATTTGATATTCTATTGTTGATTCCTGCTCTATACACATATGATAGTTTCTCACTTACTTCCATCCGCCGTACAGCAAATTGTACACAGAACAGCGCTAGACCACACCACCAGCTCAATCCCTACAGCCAACCCGTGCAACATGCTCTTCAAGCTTTCAGCAGAAGCCTCTTCCGTTGTTATTTTGCATAGTATCTAAAGACTCTAGCCTATCTCAGATTTGGAAACATGATGTTATCTCTTGGAAAACATGTTTAATATATTCTGCATCTGTAATATATTCTACGTCAATTTACATACTCAGAAAACCTATGTACTACCAAGGACGACCCTTGATAACATACTACAATATCTGTTCTTGTATACGTCTTACAACATACTGCCATCAAACCAGTGCTCTTCTGATTCTCGTGCGCCAGATGACGCACACAGACTGCTAGTTGGATTGTGTACCCCAGGGACGAAGCCAGAAAAATATATAGAGGGAGGCCAATTATTAGTATCTTTGTATCGAAGGGGGCTAAATAAAACTTTACCACTATTTTTGACTAGCATATACATATATAACTACACACAATAGAGTACATGGAGCATAAGAAGGCCAAGGCTCCCACTAGCACCTCTTGCCTCCGTCCCTGGTGTACCCTAGGGTGGAACGAATGAACGAGCGATGAACAGTCTAGGATAGGGGGTACATAGCAAAACCGCTATTCCAAATGCAGATTTCAAAGTCTGATTCGTATCCCGGATTCACATGCAACGCCAACGCCGGGTATAATAAGGTCGTTGCAACTCGCTAAGAGTGTTCATGTTGTAAAATTAGCGGTTTTAGCAAATATTCAGATATAATTCCAGCAACAATTATCATAATTAAAGCATAATTCCAACAACATATAAATGATAGAAATGATATATAGGCATGTAATGTTTTCATGTCAATTAAACATGATAATATGCTCAAAAGATAGGACTCATACAAAATCAGCATAATGCTCATATTTTAAATGTTTAGCTTTGCTCTCGGATGTCGAGTTGCATAAGATGTAATCTTGGCCTTTACAACACTTGTGTCAAAAATTCAGTCACAAATGTAATATGACAATCTCTCTTAAATAAATTAGGCTTTGAGCTCAAATAAAATCTTGCTAGTCTAATTAGTCACTTAATGCAAATCATCAATTCTGAATTCACTAGACATCCTGTAATTGATTCTAGCACTCAAGATATCAATCGACAACAATGTATAAGAGTAATAAAAAATGATCACAGTGAACAGAAATTTATGAATGATCACAGTGAACCGAAATTGAACAAAGATCATAGTGAACAGAGACTGTATGTTAATCACAATGAACAGACAAGCATGTATGACACAATAAAAAAACTGCAAGTAATCTACAAGCTAAATACCAATTTATATCCAATTGTCGTATTCACTCTCACATTGACATCAATTCATCATCGAGCATTAATTTAAGCCCATAACATTACTAAACCAAGTCTCCCAGTGCTATTCAAGATTACAGAATGTAAAAACAACTAGCACAACACACTTTAGTATAGTAATGCAATTGTGAAAAACAGAAAAACTCACGAAGCAGATAGTACTCAAAGCCGCTGAGTAGAACTGAGCAAGGCACGCGAAATGCGTTGTCTCAGAAAACCAATTGCCCCGTTGTGCCATGTTTGAATGGACGAGGTCGTCGGAGATACAATGTCACTTCGCAATCTGGGACACACCAAAATTACGAAGTCGAGGTATAGAGAAATGTCGCACAAGAGCCAACCACAGTGCACCGGTCGAAGGCACCCACGGAGCACCAATCACCAAAACCGAAAGACTTCTTCCACTCAAGATCAAGCCAAAGCCGATCGGTTCCCACCTCCAATCGGCGTAAATCCAAGCCCTCACCGCACCTGAACTGAGAAGAGGAAGCAAGAGGGAAAACCGAGATGTGCAACGACGACTCCAACCACGGCGGCACAACAGCTCTCAAAAGCCTCAAGAACCAAAAACAAATCAGGGAAGAAGAACCAAAAGAGGAGGGGAAAGCTCACTGTTTTCAGGGGTTGAAGAAAAGGGAGAGGAACTGAGCTGCCATAAGAAGAGGAGGAGAAGGGAGGAGGCCAAGCTGCCGCTTCAACGGTCGGCGCGCATCGCGCCCGAGTCAACGCTAGGCCGACGCCAACTCAGCTGAACGCATCGCTCGGGTTAGGGTTGGAGACATAGTCTCCAACCTTATCCTCACCCTTTCTCAATGACAGGCGTGCCCCACCTCTTAAATTCTTTTCTTTTCTATTTCTTCATTTCTCTAATTGAGAAATTACCGAATAGCCCTTAGAAAAACAACAGTTCATTCTTAGAGACAAGTTTGACATGGGTTTATTGCCCTTTGAGGATATCACCCATACTAACCTCTTTAAAATGGCTAGGATCGCTGCTCGGCAAGCGAGGCCACGTCGCCTGTATTTCCAGGTTGTCCAATCGCTACATCGAGCGTGGTTCCACTCCCTTCGATCGCGGTGTCGGCGCTGGCTACGTTTCCTACCCGTGCGATCGTGGGCAGCAGCGGCCGCGTGCGCTCGAGCAGTTGAGCCAGATGGAGGCCCCTCACGATTCCTCCTGTCTTCTTGCGATTCTTCTCGGGCTCCCTCTCAATTGACGCCACTGCTTGCTCCTCTCCTCTCGCTTGCGCATCATCGTCACCCTCAAGCGGCTTGCCCCCTTCGACCGTGTCGCTCTCCCGTCCCCTCTCGATTCCTCCTGTCCCTTCCCCTCCATCGGCTCCTCTCTGCTGCTTCCTCCTTCCCACCCTCTCGCTCACGCATCGTCGTCGCCCTCGTACGGCGTCACTCCCCTTAGGCCATGCCGCCCCTTCCCTTCTCCTGAGCTGCCCCGCCGCTTCGCTACTAGCCTTTGCCTGCACCGCCCCTGGACAGCTCCTCTCCTTCACCCGCTCATTGGACCAGTACCGAATTGGATTTTGACAATGCCTTCCGGATGATCCGGATGCTATCGGACTATCAAGCGGATCATTGGTCCAGAGAGATATTTTCGGATGGGCTGAAAACCCGAGTACATTATGAATGATCTGGAAGGAAAGGATGATCCGGATGTAAGGATAATCCGGAAGCTATCGGATGATACTTTAAGCCCGCAACGGCTAGTTTTGTGACCGTTGGATTTCAAGCTTTAGGATGATCCGGAAGGGTTCCGGATGATCCGGAATGCGCTGATTTTTCAGGATATTAGCTGTAACGGCTAGTTTCTTCAAGGGGGCTATAAATACTGTTCATGGACGTGATTGTAACCTCTCTTGGCCACTCTACAGTAACATCTAATACCAAGGGAAGATCAAGGACACCCAAGATGATTTAAGAGCATATATTGAGAGATTTGAGAGGTAGCATAGGCTTAGTGTGCATCACTCTAGTTGCTTGATCTTTCTAAGTTAAAGTGATGGTCTAGGCTTGTTACCTTTGGAGATCGGCGTCTCCTAGACGGCTTGGAGGCGTGGTTCTTGGTGACCTTCTAAGGAGGAGCTTGTGGAAGGCACCGGGAAGGTTGTGAAGGTTTGGAGTCCACCCATCCGGAGAGGAGAAGGACTATCACAAGTGAATGGCTTGATATCTTGCTAGGTTTCAATTCGGAGCAATACTCTTGAGGGAGTGCTCCAACGAGGAGTAGGGGAGATCGCCGAATCTCCGAGACCTCAGTAAAAAATTGGTTGTGTCTCTTGTCTCTTTTACATTTACGCATTTGCTTTCTTGCTCTTTTTAAGCTTCTCTAGAATTGTGTAGGAGTTGTTTGTCCACACTAGAATCCTAGACACATAGTTTTTGTTAGAACAGTTTAGTCTTTTAATTGTTCCAAAAAAAAGGAAGAAAAAAAAAGATTCCCAATTCACCCCCCCTCTTGGGCATTCGATCCACTTCAATTGGTATCAGAGCAAGGTTGCTCAATTAGGGCTTTACCGCCTTGAGTAAGGATGTCGGGTGAGGGTGTGAATGTTGGTAGGGCTCCACTTTTTGATGGCACAAATTATTCCTATTGGAAAGTTCGTATGGGTTGTTATCTTGAGGCTATGAGCTTGGACGTTTGGCATGTGGTTGAATATGGTTTTGCTGCTCCACGCAATCCACTTGCACCCACGGATGTGGAAGTGAAAAACATTCAATACAATACCCAAGCAAAGAATGCACTTTTTGGCTCTCTTAGTCTTGAAGTCTTCAACCGTGTTAGCAATCTTAGCACGGCTCATGAGATTTGGACTACTCTTTGTGAGATTCACGAGGGCACATCTAATGTGCGAGAGGCAAAAATGTATGTTCTTAAAGAGCAATTCGACTATTTTGTGATGCGACCTCATGAGACGGCTAACGAAATGTTCTCTCGCATGAATAGTATTGTGAATGAGTTGAAAGGTCTTGGATTAACTCTTACTAACCTTGAAATTGTGAGAAGAATGCTTAGGGTTTTGCCTAAGGAGTACAAGACGCTTGTGGTGCTACTCACAAATAGAGATTTGAACTCATTGACACCAACCGCTCTTTTGGGAAGGCTCACTGCACATGAGCTTTTCTTGAAGGAGTATGAAGAGTCTCCTACAAGCAAAAAGAATATTGCTCTCAAGGTCAAAGGAGATCATGAGGAAGATGATAGTAATCATGTTGAAGATGATGAGTCCGAGGACTCCGATGATATGGCTTTGCTCATGAAGAAGACAAGGCGCCTTCTCAAGAAGATAAATGATAAGGGGGTAGACTTTGACAAGAGAAGAAGATCTTCATCAAACTATTTGTCAAACAAGAAGAACCCTTTTGCCAACACCATATGCTATGAGTGCAATGAGAAGGGCCACATTGCTGCAAGATGTGAGAACAAGAAGAAGAAGAACAAGGACACACATAAGGGCAAGAAGAAGCAAGATAGCAAGAAGATAAGATTCAAGAAGCTAAATCGAAATGGAAAGGAGGAAGCTTACATTGGAGAGTGGATTACCGATGAGGAAAGCTCCGAGGCTGACTCAAGTGATGAAGATGAAGGTCCAACACCACCAAAAGGCCTTGCGGGACTTGCTCTCACTGAGTCCACTCCACCGCCTCCAACCTCACCATTTTGCTTTATGGCAACGCATGATGAGAAGGTACATGACTCTCTTCCCTCATATGATGAGCTTGTTGAAATTATTGAGGAGCTCAATCTGACTCTTGGTAAGGAGAAGCAAAAGTTCAAAGTGCTCAAGAAAATACACACTTCACTTAGCACCGAGTTTGAGGAAGTTCTTGCAAAGTATGAAGAACTTGAGCTTGAACATGATTCTCTCCTTAACAAGAATTTTGTTGTGACCAAGGTTGATAGGGGTATTGCATGTGATCTCTATCCTCAACAAATTGCCACTCAAGCATGCAATGCTTCCGTCATGGTCGATAGCTCTACTTCTTGTAATGATTTAATTTCTATGCCATGCTCTTCTAAAGTAGATGCTAGTCCTACTTGCAATATTTCTTCTTGTGGTGTTGCTTCGTGTGCTACTAACCTTGTGAAGGAGAACTTGGAGCTTAAAGCAAAAGTAGATATGCTTAACAAGGGCCTAGCAAAGTGCTATCAAGGAAGTGCCACTCTCGATCGGATTCTTGGGGAGCAAAGGTTCACCTTGGATAAGGAAGGATTGGGATATGTCCCAAAGGTTGTACCCAAAGGAGGTGGTTGGATAAGACCCACGACGAAGTTCGTGAAGGAGGGCTATTTTTGCTACAAGTGTCATGGTGAAGGCCATAAGCCCGTTGCATGTCCATTGGCCACTTCATTCAAGAATGCTTCAACCAAAAGTTTCATCTATGACTCTCACTACTTGCTCCAAAAGGGCAAAGATGGTACATTTGTTGCTAAGTTCATAGGTGTTCCAATGCTTAATGAAAAAAAGAAGGCTATTTGGGTGCCTAAGTCCCTATGCACTAATCCAAAAGGACCCAAAAAGATTTGGGTACCTAAAGCAAAGACGTGATCTCTACTTTTGTAGGTGAACTACAAGACCGGAGGCCGGCATTGGGTGATTGATAGTGGATGTACCCAACACATGACCGGCAACTCACGGATGTTCACCTCCTTAGAAGAAAGTGTGGACTCAAGCAACAAGATAACCTTTGGTGATAATAGCAAGAGTAAAGCTATTGGACAAGGAAAGGTGGCAATCTCAAATGACCATTCAATCTCCAACGTTCTATTGGTTGAATCCCTAAACTTTAATTTACTTTCCGTTGCTCAACTTTGTGATTTAGGGTTCCATTGTCTCTTTTCGGAAGAAGGTGTTTTGGTTTTAAACAAAAATGGCCAAAGTTTGATCTTCAAAGGCTTTCGTTTTCAAAATCTTTACCTTGTGGACTTCTCCTCTAATACTTCATGTATCTCGACGTGCTTACTTGCTAAAGTTTCACTTGGTTGGCTTTGGCACCGCCGTCTTGGACATGTGGGGATGTCTACTTTGAAAAAGCTTTTCAAAAATGGTTTGGTTGTGGGCTTAAAGGATGTGAGATTTGAGAAGGATAAATTATGTAGTGCTTGTCAAGCCGGCAAGCAAGTGGCAAACTCTCATCCCACAAAGAATTTTTTGTCCACATCTAGACCGCTAGGGCTCTTACATATGGATTTGTTTGGCCCAACGTCTTATAAGAGCATCGGGGGTAATTCTTATTGTTTAGTCGTTGTGGACGATTTCTCAAGGTTTACTTGGGTGTTCTTTCTACAAGACAAGACCAAAGCCTCCGGTATTTTCAAAAGGTTTGCAAAAAGGGCCCAAAATGAATTTGAAACTCCAATTAAGAAAATCCGTAGTGACAATGGAACCGAGTTTAAAAATACTAACATTGAAGATTATTGTGATGAGATAGGCATTAAGCATGAGCTTTCCGCTACTTACACACCTCAACAAAATGGAATTGTTGAGCGGAAGAATAGGACTTTGATCGAAATGTCAAGGACTATGCTTGATGAGTATGGTACTTCGGATCGGTTTTGGGCGGAGGCCATCAACACATCTTTTCATGCTATCAACCGGCTCTATCTCCACCGGCTCTTAAAGAAGACATCATATGAGCTCTTAGTAGGGAGAAGACCCAATATCTCCTACTTTAGAGTGTTTGGATGCAAATGCTACATTTACAAAAAACGCACCCATCTTGGAAAGTTCCAAAGGTGATGCGACATCGGGTTTCTTTTGAGTTACTCCTCAAATTCAAAAGCTTACCGTGTCTTTAACAATGCCACTGGGCTTGTTGAAGAGACCTATGATGTGGAGTTTGATGAATCTAATGGCTCTCAAGGAGAGCATGAAAATCTTGATGATGTAGGTAATGAAGGCCTAAGAAGTGCAATGAAGAATATGTCTCTTGGTGATATCAAGCCAAAGGAGAATGATCAAGAGGTACAAGTCGAAGCTCAACCCTCATCATCAATGGCGCCTCAAGTTGATGAAGATGAAGCAAATAAAGATGATGAGGATATAGTACCTTCTCCTTCACCTCAAGTCAAGAGTCATCACACCATTGCCAAAGACCATCCCATTGATCAAATCTTGGGGGATGTTACTAAGGGAGTTCAAACTCGTTCTCGTCTAGCATCTTTTTGTGAACATTACTCTTTTGTGTCTTGTTTGGAACCCACTAATGTAGATCAAGCACTTAGTGATGCAGATTGGGTGAATGCAATGCATGAAGAATTAAACAACTTCACCCGCAATGAAGTATGGACATTGGTGAAACGTCCCTGAAATCAAAATGTCATTGGCACAAAGTGGATTTTCCGTAACAAACAAGATGAACATGGAGTGGTGGTCCGCAACAAGGCAAGACTAGTTGCTCAAGGGTTCTCCCAAGTTGAAGGACTTGACTTTGGAGAGACTTTCGCTCCGGTAGCAAGACTTGAAGCCATTCGTATCCTTTTAGCTTTTGCATCATGTTTTAATATCAAGCTATATCAAATGGATGTTAAATCCGCGTTCTTAAATGGTGTTATTTCGGAACTAGTGTTTGTAGAACAACCTCCCAGGTTTGAAGACGCTAAACACCCAAACCGTGTCTATAAGTTATCTAAGGCGCTATATGGGCTTAAGCAAGCGCCAAGAGCTTGGTATGAGCGTCTTAGAAACTTTCTACTTGCTAAGGGCTTCAAAATCGGGAGAATTGATTCTACCTTGTTTATTAAGCATTTTGATGATCATTTCTTCATTTGTCAAGTATATGTTGATGATATTATTTTTGGATCAACTAATCAAGAATTTTGCAAGGAATTTGGTGAGATGATATCTAGGGAGTTTGAAATATCTATGATAGGAGAGTTGAGCTTCTTCCTTGGATTTCAAGTCAAGCAATTGAAGGAGGGCACATTCATCTCTCAAGAAAAGTATATTATGGACCTCCTCAAGCGCTTTGGAATGGAAGATGCAAAGCCCATCAAAACTCCTATGGCTACAAACACACATCTTGACTTAGATGTGGGAGGTACCCCGATTGATCAAAAACTATATAGATCAATGATTGGTAGCTTGCTTTACCTTACCGCATCTAGGCCCGATATCATGTTTAGTGTTTGTATGTGTGCTAGATTTCAAGCTTCCCCTAAAGAATTGCATCTAGTTGCGGTTAAGAGAATTCTTAGATATTTAAAATACTCCCCTAGCATTGGCTTGTGGTATCCCAAAGGTGCAAAATTCGAGTTGCTTGGCTATTCGGATTCTGATTATGCTGGGTGTAAAATTGACCGTAAAAGCACTTCGGGGGGATGTCATATGCTAGGTAGATCCCTTGTCTCATGGGCTTCAAAGAAACAAAACTCGGTTGCACTTTCAACCGCCGAAGCGGAGTACATAGCCGCGGGTAGTTGTTGTGCACAAATATTGTACATGAAGCAAACCCTTCTAGACTATGGGATCTCCTTCAAAAGTGTGCCTCTATTGTGTGACAATGAGAGTACGGTAAAAATAGCAAACAACCTGGTTCAACACTCGCGTACAAAGCACATTGATATCCGGCATCATTTCCTTAGGGATCATGTTGCAAAAGGTGACATTGTGCTAAGCCATGTCCGAACCGAGGATCAACTTGCGGATATTTTTACCAAACCCTTAGATGAGGCCCGCTTTTGTAAGTTGAGGAGTGAGTTAAATATCATAGATTCCTCTAACATTGCATGATCATATTCTTTTTCTTGTAATATATTGTCATGTTCTTGTGTGTTTTATATGCCTTGCTTGCTTAGTTGTTTGAAGTTTTGTATCTTAGTTGCTTCGGTTTTTGTGAGATCAAATGGGATTATCACATTAAGGGGGAGCATTATACCTCTCATGTATTCTTGCAATCTTAAATATGATCAAATTAATACTTTGCTAGATGCATCTTGAAAAAATGTCTTTCTCATGAAAATGTACTATATTGTATAAAATGCTTTCTAAATGTTTTTCTTTTCAAAAATTTTCATCATAAAAAGAAAAATTGATTTGCTTTTTTTTTTTAAAAAAAACATATGTCCAAACTATGATTTTTTTAAAAATTATATTTTAAAACGAAAAAGGTTGGTCAAGTGATTTCTCAAATGCTTTATATTGGCCAACATCTTAAAAACAAGTTTGTCAAAGTTACAAAAATCTATTATGTGCTAAACCGTGAGCTTTCTAGCATAACATGGGTCTAAGTCACTTGAGCCGGATGTTTCCATATCTTGGTTCATGGTGGCACAAAATTAGGCCCATACATTACCAAAGATCTCAAACCCAAATTCATTTGGTTCACTTGTATTTTAAAAAAAGGTGTTTTGGAAAACTATATGCATATAGCAATATCTTTTCAAAAATGTCTCAAGTTGGTGTTCTAGATCTCCTTCATCGTTTAACCATGTCCAATTAAGTGTTTATGTTGATTGCTGAAATTTTGGACCATGGGAGAACACATATTCTCAGCTTAAAATACCCTCTCTTCTTACCTGAATGTTTCGGATCATCCTAAAGGATCGGATCATCTGGATATGCGGACAATCTGCTCCTACCGGATCATCTGTTGCATAGGGTCTTCAAGATTAGCTTCTTACCCTTGTTGTTTTCTATCTAAACCAATGGATCCTCTTTAAGTTATTTCGGATGGTTCAGATGCTCTCGTACCCCTTCGTCTTTAAGGATTGGTTCTCATCCATTAGATCCTTCTTGATCAGTCCGAACCGTTGGATGCCACTTACTCCTACCCCTTTCCTTGGTTCACATCCTGTCTGCTGATTCTAATGGTTCTCAATCTTAGCCCTTGATCTCCTCTCTATTCAATACCATCTCAACTACTCAGTCAAAATCCCTAAGTCTTCAGTCCATCTTCTTTTCCCCTTTGGATTGCTCCCGTGCTCACAGCGCCATGGGGTAGTGCCGGCGCCTCCACCGCATTCCTCGCCGTCGGCCCCTCGCAGTCGCCGGCGACCACCAAATCGAACTCCCCCTCTCGCGCGCATTATCTGGCTGTGCTCGGTTCCGCAAGGGACGCTCGGTGTCGGCCGCATTTTGTACCGCCACCGCCGCCCTAGGTGTCTTCCTCGGCTCCGGCCGTGCTGCTGCTTCTCCTCCGGTGAGTCCCTTCATGTTTTTGAGCCGAGGCTATGTTCTTGAAGTATGGCTAGTTGCTTATGGTAGTGGTGCGGTTTGTGGTTCATAGGGTCTGTGGCAGTAGGGTTGAGACCAATTGTGTGCTGAAAATGGATGTTGCTTCAGTAACTACAGAGGCTGCTATAATTTGTGCTTGAAAGGAGAGTGTTTCTCAGAGGTTCTCGTCTGCTATCCAGTTGGTTTGAGTTTCAGCATTGCCTGTAATTGTGATCTGTGAGTTCAATGATGAAAGACCAAATGGACAAATGCAAGGGTAAAAGGAAGGCAAGTCCAGATCCTCCACAGTGCAATCTTCGACCTCGACAGCAGGGCATTGCCATCACTCAGTCACCTTCGGTCCATACCCCAATTAGTGAGACAACTACTCCTTCATCTCGTGGTCGCTCAACCTCAAGTCGACAAGCTGGAAGGCGAACAGGACCCAGAGTAGGTCCTGGAGGATCTCTCACTGGTGTGGCTCTTCCTTCACTTGAGCCAAATCGCAATGCAAGATATGCTACTGTTGATTACTCGGCATACAAGGCTGAAAAGATGAGAAAAGTGAGGAAAGTTGAAGAATCTAAATGGTTTCCTCAAAAGCGAGATAAGATCACAGAAGTTGGGACTGACTTGTATTGGACAGTGGTACAAAAAGATATTGCAATCATTCTTGAGAAACATAATAAAATCCGAAATCACAAGTGGATTGACTGGGAAGCTATCAATGAGTATGCAAATGGCACAGACATTCGTCCTCATTTTGCAGCTACCCGTGGTCTTACAGACCTTCTTGAGACTAAACCAATGAGGTGGTTGGACAATATTATCTTCCAATTCTATGCCACTCTGTGGATCCCTGACAACCGAGAGTACATTTCATTCATGTTTGGAAGCGAGCGCCGCCGGCTTGATCGCAAAGATATGTCAGACCTTCTTGGTATTACTCTTGGTGGCGACTCACTGCACAGTCTTGCTTTTCCTTCTGGACGTAGAGGTCATGCTGATGGTGTACCACCTTCACTTGAGTTGATTCAACACATGTATATTGATCCCGATGCAAATGATTTTAATTGGAAGGTTCAGTACGACTTTCTCGTGAGGCTTTTGTTACCCTTTGTGTGACTAGATATACCATTCGCCAAGGAAGGGATCTAGAGAGGAAATTAGTGCTCTTATGGGTTGGTTGTCAGACATTTGATGGATGACAAGGAAATAGATTTCATTGATCTTATGGTTGGGGAAATGCAGGATGCCATCAAAACCACCAACCGCATGCTTCCTTTTGCTCCATACATTATCAAGATATTTCTTAATACCCGTTGGATACCTTAGTTAACTCATGATCGGTATCCCAAATTCCTTGCTCCATACAAAGCTTTGTCTCCTCAGGATAAACGCCTTAGACAGCGTGCTGCTCCTCCACCACTAGATCCAGAAGCCGATGATGCTATATACCAAGATCCTCTACCATTTGATCATCGTGAGCCACATGGATTATTTGACTTTCGGGATCCACTTTCAGATGTTGAATTGGATGATGATGATGGTGACAATGATCCAAGTTTTGATCCGGTGATGATCTACCCTCATCGATCCTTCTGAGAAGAAGTTCAAAACGGGCACTCATGATTCTGAGGCAAGTAGTTCTGGTTCGAAAGCTGCCATTAATCGCCTTGAAAAACAGTTAGAAAGGCAACACAATGAAAATGTTTCTCTCAGAAATTTTCTCATCACTTTTTGTGGAGACATTCGCCGTCAACAACAAAACTTGACTAGAGCAATTTGGACACTAAATGATCAGCTAAATTGTTGTTGGGAGGATATTCGATCGTTGCTTAAGAAACAGGACAAGAATGTCACTAATCTTGGTCGCCCTAGTGGAAAAGATGAGGATCTCGAGAAGCTCATTCCTTATCCTTATGTTTCTCCTCCTTCACCGCATCAGTCGCCTGCTCATTCACACTCTTCTTTTCAGCGACAACCGGTCTCAGCAGCAGCAGATCCTATTGTTACTCAGTCTCCTAGTGCACAGCCTCCAGCAGATATTCACTGACCTGTTGACACTTTGGTTTCTTCAGCCCCTTTTTGTTCTACAAGTGTTTTGGTTGGCCGTGTTCTTGACTATTCCTCTTCTCAGACAGAGCACTTTGTTGATCAAGAGGAGGAGAAAGATCTCAGCCAGTTAGCTGTCCTAGAAACTCCTGTTCCTTTACACGTTCTTCCGGCAGCTCAACAGTCTCCAGCAATTCTGCATCCATCTTCTGTAGCTCCTGCTTCTCCTAATTCTTCAGAGCACACTCTTGTTGTTCAGGGCTCTCCTACCGATGCTCCTCAGCCCGGCGAGTCCGTTGCGACTGTTCAGCTCCATAATGACGACTACGCGTCCGACGCTGGCATCTGACTTTTCGGCAGCCCCTTTTTCCTTTTTGTGTGCTTGATGTCAAAGGGGGAGAGATTGGTGCTTATGTTTTTTGTTTGAGTCTATGCTTGTATGAGTACAATTTGCATCATGTATGCTCTCTTTTCATGCATAGACTTAGGGGGAGGCATTTTATATTATGTGGAGCTATCTTATGAGCTTGTAAAGTCACGTTGTCTTATCTTGTATCCTGCTCACATATGCTTTATCCAATGCTTACTTGAGATATTTGCTTGATCATGTTCTGTTATTTCCATATTTATTGGATCAAAGCTTTCATGTGCTTATCTTGTCAAGTATATGCTTTGCTTTTTGCTTATGACATATACTCAAAAATCCTTTATATCTCTTGTGTTGGTTTGGTTGTCATCAATCACCAAAAAGGGGGAGATTGTAAGCATCTAGGCCCCTACTTCGTGTTTTGGTGATTAATGACGATTTAAATCATCGGGACTAACTTTTTGTTGGTGATGCATAAGTTCAAGTTAGGTCGCGATGATGGTTTGGTTATGTGGGCTATTTGTTGACCCTAAATGGACATTGAAGGCAAAGTTTGAATTATTGTTGAAGATTAAGGACTTTGTTCTTTAGAAATGATCCAAGGAGTTGAGAATGGATCATTGTAGTGATAGGTCCTTTGTTTTTATTTTAGCCGTACTATTAAAGGGGGTCTAGGCTAGTAGCTTGAGCTTGGTTTGGTTGAGTAGCTAGTTGTGATGCACACTAGGTTTATTTAGCTCATATCTAGTCAAATGAAGCTCTTGGAAGAGTTGGAGTTGAAATGAAATCAATTTGGTTTTTTATTTGAGAAGGTTGAAGAGTTGACAGTGCATTAAGGATGATTCGGAAGCTAACGGATCATTGGAACAGCAGGCTGTTTTTCTAGGTTGAAAAATGACTGAGACATTGCGGATGATTCGGAAGCTAACGGATCATTGGACCAGTAGGTTTTTGCTGAAAACTGAGACCTTCCAGATGATCCGCAAGCTAAGGGAGCATTAAGCGGATCATTGGATCAGTGCCGTTCTGAGTTGTGACAATGCCTTCCGGATGATCCGCAAGCTAACAGAGCATCAAGCGGATCATTGGGCCAGTACCGAATTGGATTTTGACAATGCCTTCCGGATGATCCGGATGCTATCGGACTATCGAGCGGATCATTGGTCCAGAGAGATATTTTCGGATGGGTTGAAAACCCAAGTACATTATGAATGATCTGGAAGGAAAGGATGATCCGGATGTAAGGATAATCTGGAAGCTATCGGATGATACTTTAAGCCCGCAGCGGCTAGTTTTGTGACCGTTGGATTTCAAGCTTCAGGATGATCTGGAAGGGTTCCGGATGATCCAGAATGCGCTGATTTTTCAGGATATTAGCTGTAACGGCTAGTTTCTTCAAGGAGGCTATAAATACTGTTCATAGACGTGATTGTAACCACTCTTGGCCACTCTACAGTAACATCTAATACCAAGGGAAGATCAAGGACACCCAAGATGATTTAAGAGCATATATTGAGAGATTTGAGAGGTAGCATAGGCTTAGTGTGCATCACTCTAGTTGCTTGATCTTTCTAAGTTCAAGTGATGGTCTAGGCTTGTTACCTTTGGAGATCGACGTCTCCTAGACGGCTTGGAGGCGTGGTTCTCGGTGACCTTCTAAGGAGGAGCTTGTGGAAGGCACTGGGAAGGTTGTGAAGGTTCGGAGTCCACCCATCCGGAGAGGAGAAGGACTACCACAAGTGAATGGCTTGATATCTTGCTAGGTTTCAAGTCGAGCACAATCTTGTTGGGAGTGCTCCAACGAGGAGTAGGGGAGATCGCCGAATCTCCGAGACCTCGGTAAAAAATTGGTTGTGTCTCTTGTCTCTTTTACATTTATGCATTTACTTTCTTGCTCTTTTTAAGCTTCTCTAGAATTGTGTAGGAGTTGTTTGTCCACACTAGAATCCTAGACACATAGTTTTTGTTAGAACAGTTTAGTCTTTTAATTGTTCCAAAAAAAGGAAGAAAAAAAAAGATTCCCAATTCACCCCCCCTCTTGGGCATTCGATCCACTTCACCCACCCCGCCCCCGCCACCTGCCCCACCCCCGTTGCCTCCTCCTCTCCTTCGCCTCCGCCGCCCTCCTTCCCCTTAGCCTGCGCCACCCCCCTCGCCAAGCCTCATCTCGTCACTCTCGCCCTCGTGTTGCCCCCTCCCCCCGTTCTCCCTTTCAACGTCGCCATCGCTACAACCAACGTCATAGCGAGCCCCGCCTCGCCCTCACGCTCCTGGCTCCTCCCTTGAGATGAGGCATGGCATCCGTCTATGCTATGCGCCACAGATTTGCACAAATTCATCTTTTCTCAAAGCAATTTGGCAGCACTTTTGCTCCTATTCTACTGTGATTAGAGCTCAATCCACTGCAAATTTATTTCATGTTGCTCCAATGTCAATTTTTTACCATTAAAGTGAAAGAGTCATTTTTATAGGAATCAGCCTATTTGATTGTTTAATGTTTATTAGCTCTATGCAGAATTGTATCGTAGTCTTTCACTTATAGGTTACAATACATGCATACATATGTCAAGAGTGTCTGTACATTTTTTAGTGATTCCTTTTCCAATAATTTGGTTTCCATTCCTTGATACATAGGCATATTTATGTTCTCTTTAGGGTAGACTTATTTCATGTTGCTCCAGTGTCGATTTTTAACCATTAAAGTGAAAGAGTCATTTTTATAAGAATCACCCTATTTGGCTGTTTAATATTTATTAGCTCTATGCATAATTGTATCATAGCCTTTCATTATAGGATACAATACATGCATACATATGTTAAGAGTGTCTATACATTGTTCTTTGTTATTCCTTTTCCAATAATTTTGTTTCCATTTCTTGATACATAGGCATTTTTTTCTCTTTAGGTTACTTTTGAAGAAAGGTGCCAAAAAAAACCACATGTGGCAAAGGGTAATGAGAGTAGTTAAATATGATGAAAGAGACTTTATAGTTGTAGTGTCGTCCTAATGAGAGTAGTTAAATATAATGAAGAGACTTTTTTTGGGACTTTATAGTTGTAGTGTCGTCATAGAAACTTTGTAAATATGTCGTATCCTCGAAAGTTCTAGACAATGCTTACTTTCGATTCAAAAGTTCTGTTTATGTTAGTGCTAACTCCTATATTGGTTCAGTTTTTGTCATTTTTTATATCCCTTTTTGCAGTTGAATGAGGATAGAGGTCCTTTTCAGTGTATATTTCTCAAATAGGTATTACGACCTATGTTATCATCCATTTTTGTTTTATGTTGATTGCATCAATTTGCAGGTAGTGTCATGGTACAAAACTTTGTAAATATGACATATCTTCAAAAGTTCTAGATAGTGCTTACTTTCGATTCAAAGGTTATATTTATGTTCGTGCTAACTCCTATATTGTTTCAGTTTGTGTCAGTTTTTTAATCCCTTTTTGCAGTTGAATGAGGATAGCGGTCATTTTCAGTGTATATTTGTTAATCAGGTATTACAATCTATGTTATCATCCATTCAATTTTATGTTGATTACATCGCTTTGCATGCGCTTGTTGTATTCTACTATGCGAAGTCCCTACGGTGGACAGTGTCATACTATACAACCAACATTTTCTTTCTTTGTTTAGAATTTATTTGCTTTCCTCTTATCCCAGATCTTTGTTTTCAGATCGAGTCTATGCAGTACACAGATATGTCCTTCGTCCAACCTCACGTCTTCAACTGTTCAATTGATAGGCCAGTAAAATGTTCGGGTTTTTTAAAAAAGAAAAAAAAGAGATTATCGTATTGAGAAACATTTTTCAAGATCTTTTCATTCAGACTAAAATTTTGTGATGTGTTTTAGTTCTACTGGATCGGTATATGTGGATGTTCCTTGTGTTTCTATGAACATACGGTGATCATTGCATCAAACACAATTTATTACAATTATATACGTGCATTCCAGTTCTTGTGTTTATTTATTGCCTAACTCCTTTCCAACTTGACGCTCTTTGAGATGATTGGTTAGGTATTTCGATGTTGGTTTTAAGAGCTTTCTTGCATACATCAGGAATTCCTCCTGCACTATCCAAAAAAAGGTAATTTCGAGCCATTCAAACTGAAATTTTGTACCGTGTTTTAGTTCTACGTACTGGATCAGTATATGCAGATGTGCCTTGTGTTACTATGAACAAATGGTAGTCATTCCATCAAACACAATTTATATACATGCATTCCAGTTCTTGTGTTTCTTTATTGCCTACCTCTTCGATGGACATCCTGTCGTTTCCAAGGCCACGCATGCCTATTCTTCTGAGAAGATTTGGTTCCTTTCTTTCTGTATTTTTTTGTGTTGTGTTTATGATTTAAAATTATATTGTTATGGTAACATCGTACTATTCTATATCATGGTTTTATTCCCTTCCTGAAAACAAGATCGCGGTTTAGGTTTGTGCAAATCGGCTTTGACAGTTCTGTTTCAATTCGGCGGGGATTTTCTTCCAGCATCCCGGCGATTGAGGAGCCTAACAGGGTTTCATTTCTTAGTTTCTTTTGCATATCATGACACTGAGGTAGGGTTCTTTTGTTGATCCGTTATTGTTTCTAATGTTTTACTTCTTGCGGGATTTTGCTCGTTTCGCTGTTATGTATAGTATATGAGGGAGAGGATTCAGAATATGACGAGGAGGAAGCACCATCTACATGTTGCTCTACCAGAAAGAATCAATCACATGAATTGACTGCGGTACTAACTCTTATTCTCCCTCTCGGCCTCTCCCTCGGTAATGTTGCATTGATTTACTGAAATGTCATGTTTGTTCATAGAATTTATGGAAAGGGAGGATATATGGCCTACAAAAAATTGGGATCCTAAAAATTGTTGAGCATGTTTGGTGTAATCAAGAGACTGATATGGAGAAGGCGAAAGCTACCCTGTTATTGCCAACCCTTCCCAAGTCATTGCCTTGCAGGGATAAGTATGTTTATTCTTTTTTTCCTGCATGTTTCATTATCTTCTTATGAAAACTGTCGCTGAGTAGAGGTCTTATGTCGGAGAAGTAGAGGAGATATCTGCATTTGTGAAGGATGCAATTTGCAATGACCATTGTTTAGGACATTGCCTTTATATTCATGGTGTGCCTGGTACTGGCAAGGTAACCAACCATTTTTCCTTGGCTACTTTGATTGTTTGCTTTCCTCTGCTATGCCTAAATGCTAAACAAGATTTTCTACACTTGTGTTATCGACCCGCAAACTATGAGTGTACTTGCATTTATGAGGAAATTGGGATCTGAACTAGGTTCTGGAGCTCTGTGGCTCTATTGTTTTATAGAAATTAATGGTCTTAAATTATCTTCTCCAGAGAATATCTACAAGGTATACAAACTTCTACTTTCGTTGACCAATGACGAATCTGCCATACTTAAGCATATAATTTTTTTTTAAAATAATCTATTTTTATTCAGAAATACATAAATAATACCACTTTAATTTTTTTGACAGAAATAATCAATTATCACCGTACCGTTGGGTGACTTAGGCTAGTCGCCCAACGGGTGAGCGACTATTTCCAATTCACTTAACTGTTGGGTGACTTGTCCTTTGGCCTTCTAGCCGTTGAACGGCGGAGCAACTAGGACATCTGTCGCTCAACGCTAGGCCCTAGTCGCCCAATGGTTGGGCGACTAGGGGCGCTTATAAGGCACACGCGCGCCCGGCCGAGGCGTGCTCGCCATGTTTTCTTCCAGAGACCGAGTATGAGAAGAGGGGAAGGAGAAGAGAGGAAGGAAAAGAGGAGAGGGGGAGGGAAAGAGAGAGGAAGAGGGAGAGGGGGAGAGAAAGTGTCTTCGCATCGACGACGATGACGGTGAGTCTCTAGCATTATTTTGTATGCGTGTACTTTCAAAACCATGGTAGGTTAGCAAGCAACATCATGTGTAGTGATATATCGTTAGCAAATAAAATAATGGTAGGTCAGCTTCAAAAATCTTTAGATGCGTAATGTGTAGTGTCATATTATGAGTGGCGAAGCTAGAAAATTTGTCTGCGGGTGTAGCAGAGCTGGTAAAGATTAGGCTATTAAGCAATTATCGGGTGAACAAATGTTAGGGTTGGGTAAACCATGTATTGTAAATATTGTATTCAGATGATACTTAATGTTTATATATAATTAGTTGCGCTTTTGTGTTAAAATTTATGTTAGGGGAGCAGTAGTGATGGTAAAGATTAGGCAATTAAGCAATTATCGATTGAACGCATGTTAGTGTTGGGTAAACTAGGCATTATCAATATTGTATTCACGTGACACGTGATGTTTATCTGTATTTAGTTGCGCTTTTTTCCGAATGAACTAACTCCTGTAGTATTTTAGTTGTGAAAATAAGTTAATTTTATGGAGTGTTGTTCATAACAATTGCTAACATTGGTAAATAAGTTAATATGTGTGAACATGTCATTAAAAACGTGTAGTTATTCATTATTTTTGTAGGTATGGCTCGCGACCTTGGCGGTTCGGATTGCCGTTTCGGCCTGCTGGACCGGCTTGTCGACGCATAACATCGCGTTAGCCGTCGTGCCCCGCATGCTGAGGGGGGGTGGTCCGTGCGCGGACACCCCGATGTGCTTGGAGACTACACCCACGCTGGATAGACAGGTTTGTCTACAAACTGTCTTATTTTTTTTGTGTCATATGTCTACTATGTACTTACTTCTTCGTGCTTTGTAGGATGAGCGCTGCTGGCCTTCTACCTCTCGCGTGGATGGTGTAGGCCACCGACGAGGACGGTGCTCCGGTCGAGGACGGCGGGGAGGTCCATGCCGGACAGGAGCGGTCATAGCGGTTCTCGTTTGATCGGTCTCTACTGACAGCTCTGGTGGACCGTTGGTGGCCTGAGATGCACACCTGCCACCTCCCATTCGGGGAGATGGCCCCCATTCTTCAGGACGTCACGCTGCTGCTCAGTCTGCCTATCGCAGAAGCTACTGCCTCCCCACCAGACATACATGCCCACTGGTGCGACGCCCTGCTGGGCAGGTTTGAGGGGGGGTTCTTCCGGGCGAGGCCGTGCTTGCCTTTTTCGTATTCCTGATCCAACAGCAGCATGAACCGCCCCTGCGGTGGCTTTTGCAGTTCCGAGTATGTATGCTATCAATTTTTCATATTAAGCAATGCATTATCCTTGCTACATGACGTGATTACTAATTATTCGTTTGTGCATAGGTTGAATGGATGGCCGTGGAGCGCATTGACAACCAGGTGTCGTGGCACCTCGAGGCGTTCTTGTTGTGGGTCTTGGTGAGTCTTGTTTACGGCAGACCCACGGTGACTCGTCGGCCTTTGCCTCTGGGGTACACGAGGGCCATCGCCGATGGGGAGGTGCAGATCAGGATCTGCCAGACTTACCCTGACGCATGCGGCATGTGCGAGACGTGCCTGTCAGACGAGGCCAGCCGCTATCCTCACAAGCTTCCCCCTCCACTACAAGAAGAACATACATACAACAACACAAAACTCGCAACGGAAAGCGCATACGTTGCAAGACCAGCTTATTCACCACGTATGTAGCCTGCTCAACCAACCACCTCCCACATCCAAATAAAACTGCTCGGCTGCTCCATCCAAATCCATCTTATCGTTTGAGATGCCTCGCTCCCGTCACCTCTCCTCCCAGTAAACTCCACGGTGACCTCCCCGCTGCCGCCGGCCTCACCACCGTACGGATCCGGCACCTCCTCCTCCCCCAGCCTCACCCCTGTGCCGATCTGCCATCGTCGCCTCCTCCCCACGGCTATGTCCACACGTGGAACCGGCGCCGCCTCCTCCCCTGCCACTCCCCCGTGCAGAGAGGCCCTTGGACTCCTCCCCCGCGTCATGAAGTCGACTCCGGAGAACACCATGAGACGCCCCTTGGCCTTCTCCCCCTTGACGTGAAGACGACCCCGGCCAGATCCGAACCTCCTTCTCCTCCTTCACGCCGCTCGACTTCCCCCTTCCCCATGCCGGTTGGTCTCCTCCTCCACGCTTTGAAGCCGCCTCCGACCGGATCCGGGCTTGCTCGTCCTCCTTGCAGCGCTGTGAAGCCGCCTCTCACCGGATCCTCACGGAGGGGCCATGGCGACGGCGGATCTGGCTGGTGGCAGCACATCGCCGTGGAGGAGGACCACGCCAACACCCGCGGCGGGTGAGGTAGCTGTCATGGGGGCCGAGTTGTGGCCCGCGCTGGAGGAGGCGAGGCAGAAACGCGGTGGAGGCCGCGGTGGGCAATGCTGGCGGCGGTGACCCGACGAGGGGAGCCCCGGTGCAACAGGTGCCCCCTCCTCCACCTCCATCGCAGGTATAATCCGGCGTCGTGGCTGTCGCGGCGAATGGTAAGCCGATGGAACCTCGGGTCCCAGATCCACATGCTCATTGTTAAGTTGTTGTTTTTTGGGGATCGAACGAGGGGAATTCAAGGGTTTTGGGTTGGTGTTTGTGTTGCGTGTAGGGCTCAGGCGGTGGAGAGGAAGGCGCAGAAGAGCTATTTGGAGGAGCATTCTAGGGACCTCACCATCGAGTCCATGATGCTCGACTCCTGCACCGCCGACCTCGACAAGGAGGAGCGACCCGAGGTGATGACACTACTAGTTCTTGATACATACATCAACACATAGGAGTACCGAGTACATGCATGCATGATCTTCTCTCTCTCTCTCTCTCTCTCTCTCTCTCGTTATTCGCATCATTTTGTTGTTGTAAAACTTAAATGTGTTGCTTGCTCGGCAATTGTATTTATATCAGTGGTATCAAGTACTGATGCTGAAGCTTGCTTTTTAAGCACATGTCAATTCTATTTCTTCTCTAGGACAATTATGAGCCCTGAGATGACCTCAAATCTTAACTTTACATATATGATGGGGATCTTCTCGAAAGCTAGACAACTAGCCAGTGGCATTAGACAGACCGGGGGAAATTTTCTATGCCAATTTCCACTATGATTCCAAATGATCTACTGGTAGAAATTTGCTGGTTTTGGTTTGGACAAAAGCAAAAAAAAAAAAACTTCTGCTGGAGGTCATCTTGCTTGCTAATGAGAACCATTTTTTTTTATTTACTACACATGAGCTTAATAGGAATAGGAACCACCACCACTAAACATAATTTGCTAAATAGTAGTAATAGGATTTTGGAGGTTATGAGGTTACAATATTCATTTGTAACTAGTGAACACATGGTTTATAATCATATTATTACTGCACATAGTTTTTTTTTACCATGGTTTATAAAAAAAAAGTATGGCATGGAGCTCTCCTTTTGAATTGAGTAATTGTATTTTTTGCACATGACTAATTTACACTGTTGATCTATAGGTCCTGTCTTTACTTCCATCTTACAAAGGGAAATCAGTACTAGAGCTTGGTGCTAGAATAGGACGCTTTACTAGAGAACTGGCAAAAGAAGTTGGTCATGTTCTAGCATTGGATTTCATTGGAAGTGTGATTAAGAAGGTGAATTTTTCTTATTTGAAAATTTCATGTTTGTCTGTTGGAATGTGCTAAGTTATGCTTAGTTTGATGAGTTTTCACTACTTACACTTCTTGTAGAATAAAAACACAAATGGGCATCACAAGAACATTACCTTTCTGTTTGCTGATGTAACATCTCCGGAACTGGAGATTGAAGACTACTCCATTTGATATTATATTTTCAAACTGGCTACTAATGTACCTTTCGGATGAGGGTGCGAGGAGAAGCGGTGCGGCTACTAATGTAAATTATCAAGCAGTTTCGGATGGCTACTAATGTAAATATTCTTAATTTACATGTATTCTAGATAATATAATTAGTTTAATCTATTAAATATATTTGGTTATGTTGATGATTTCTAGGCTATTTGATAGATTTGGTTATGTATTTTTCGTATATATAAATAATTTATCGTTCCTATTTCATGGTTATGACTCTTTGCATACATTTTCTTGCAATGGCTGCTTTTCTGATTCTTTTTTTTAAAAAAAATTATTAGGTGATTGTTTTCAAGGTGCCATCCAACAAATTCGCTACACTTAATAATCGACTATTTGGAATTAAAGTTGGAAACTTCTGGTAGGTGATCAAATAGATTATCAAATTATCCTCTTTGTAGATATGACTACAATAGGTCCTAAATGCTGATACTTTAGCAACTAACTAACCCTTTCTAGTTATGTGAAGGAGGGGCTTGTTCTTGGTCATCTCATGGGAAATCGATTTACAATTACTCTGAGGTGCCTTTTCTTCTCTTTCTCCTTATAATTTAGTATAGAGAAGTGCTCCAATGCCCTCCCCAAAGAGTAAATCACACAAATTTTAAAGCACATGGATGACCGATTTGCAACTATGCACTACTCCACTACTAACAATGCCTCTACAGCTATGCGGCCTTTCTTTGTGTGCTATGCTACTTTAGTCCACATGCACCAAACCTTGTAGTTTTTTAAAAGAAAACAGATCAAATGAAGAACTTATGTTTTCCTACATTTGTTCGGGGTGTTGTTGCGTAATCGTAAGACATAATAAAGGTCATTGTGGATGGCTTAGGAAAGAATGGATTTATCAACTACTATGGTTTGTAGGTACAAAGCCAGAGCTTTTGCTCATACTTCAAAATCTATTTCCCTGTTATTTCTGAAGCTCATCAAGTTTATCTATTTTCTCTGGTTAGCGTTTTGGAAGTGGTTTAGTACCAACCCACCATGTTGGAGCTGCTTTGCTTAGAGGAGAGTGGAAAAGTGTTGTAAACTTGATCCTTGATCCCAGGGAAGGAGATGTCCTTGAAATATTTTGTTTGTCCAATTAGGAGTTGCATGTTGAGTTGTGTTAACTTTTGTTCAACATAACTTAATACTCCGAACAGCTTGATGACATAAAGGAGGTGCGTGAACATTACAAGGAACATGGCGATATCGATATGGCACTGAGGAACTTCCCTCGACATCTTGTAGCTGAGAGGGCTATTGTAAGTGTAGTTCTTTTTTCATTACATATCCCGGTATTAATTGAACAAGGGTGCCTTTTTGTTCTAAGTATTTGTTGTAAAGCACATTTTTTCGAATTTAAACCGATATATTCTTCCATGCATTGTTTCGGCTTCAATGTTTGAAGAAATGCCCGTAACTATCTATAAGCATTAAAGGGTATACCAAGAACATTGAGAATGATGTATGCTACATGCCTTTATCTAAATTTTGATTACGTGTTTACATTAATTAATTCGCAAATTAAGGTACATGAGTGTTGTTTTTTCCACTCTAAGAATATGGTAGTAATAGAATATAGAAAGTTATAATAGAATCACTTTCGATGTAATCGCCATCAACAAATAGTACATCCAGTTTACCTATTAGTCAATAGAGTTGTGCATGCCTTGCTACTTTGTACTCAAGTTACATACTACTTGCTCTATTGAAGCATTTCCGTTGCCTTTTGGTGACTTCGTTGAATAATCCTCATGCTTTTTTCCCTACTTTTTTTTACTTGTTGTTGACTATTCATGTAGGTATGTACATAGTTACCAAAGTAACTTTGTGGAATCATCTTTGCCAAACATGAGAGTTGAAAAGTATGGTCGATCCTCGATCTACTTCATCCTTCTCTGACTACTCGGTTTTAATTGAATCATTTTACATTTTGATGTTTTGGGCTAACCTTGATTTGTTTCTTGAAGTGGGTCATCTTGTGTAGTTTTTTCTGGTGAACTTTTTTTCCTCTCTTTTTTTTTCATATGCTAACAGGTGATTTGACAGGCATTTCACAGGTTGTAGAAGGCAACTTAGTTTATAGCAAAGAAAGCCCTCCTAGAGAAGCAACTTCAGTGGATACTTCAGAAGCTGATGATGACCATACAAATTCATCTGAAATTGATATGTGTTTTGAAACACTTCCAGAAGAAATAATCAAAATCAGGTACTTTCCTTTCCTTGGATGCACGTCAACACCTGCATCTGTTTCAAAGAGTTGGAAAGTTATATTTTACTTTAATGATGCACTAAAAGAACTTTATTTCTTTTCAGATTGAGAAGATATGTTGATGGTTTGGACTATTCGGGAAACTTGTGTGTAGAATGGAGAATGCTGGGGAATGAATAATTTTTTTTATAGAACCACAAGGGCATAGAGAATGAAGACTTTCTACTAAAAGTATAGACATGTACTTACATTTATATTTTAGGGCGTATTATGTTATTAGATCATGATGGTACCAACTGTGTATACCTCGAGTCTAGACTTGTGAAGCAAGTTGGAAATTCTTTGTAATGAAACAATTTTTTGTTGATGTCAATGAAAAAAATTTGTTATACACTTTGGTATGTGTGTTTTGTTTAACCCCGTGGGCCCTAATTGATAAGTCTAGCCTGGACATGAAAAGGACACCTTTTGCAATGATTAGATGCATTGTAAACAATCCTCAAAGCGATTTGCTAGTGTCCAATGCCAACACACACACACACACACACATGTTGTAGTGCTCCTGTTGCAGCTGTGGTCGTTCGAGCGCTTCTCCCTCGGATGGCCTATGCTGTTGGACTCCAGTCCATACCGCGTGGACATGTACCACAGTGGCGCAATGGACCGGCTAACCGCAGGGTCCCTTTGGTGCCGTAGACGGGTACGTACTCTCGTTTATCTTTTTAGGATGATGTGACCCGATGAGGCCGCTTCCTGCAGTGACATGACCCAACAAGTTTGCTTCCCGCAGAGACGTGACGCAGCGCTGCCACATGATTTCTCCTCGGGTCTTCTTCCTGTGCCTTATTACCCAGCGAGTCAGCTTTGCGCAGCGATGTGACCTGACGAGGCAGCTTTGCGCATCGACATGACCCAACGTGTCTCCTCAGAGCCGTTGCCTCACGGATGCGACTTTCCTTCAAATGAATTACAATTCAGCCGCACACGCAGCGCTGGCTCGGCATATAAGTACTACCCCTTCCACGTCGAGTTGTCCTGCATCCAGACTTCAACACAACCTCGCTCAGATAGACAAGCACTAGGAGGAGATCCATGAAATGCAAAGTGAGTATGCGGCCCAGGAGGAACAAAGAGAGCGTGCCAGGAGGCGACCTCCCCACAATGACGTCGTCCCCTATAGTAGCAACCCCTACCACAACATCCCAACAGAGAATTCGCCGCAACACCCGCCCGAGTGGGAGGCGCCGCCTCTATATTGGTGCAGGGACATATTCAAGTTCTTCAAATCCAAGCACTGGTTCAGCCTGGGCATGCGTTACTGGGGTTGTACGAACTACTCCTACGACTATCTCGACCGTCGTTGGAATACGAGCCGCTATCGGAAGTCGGTAAGGATAGGTTACAGTATGTTTTCCTACCATTTCTCTTTCAAAGTACGCACTAACAATCTCTCTCGTCTACCCATAGTCTCTGAATCTGCTATGTTACTACCGCAAATGGATCAACCTAGAGATCCACCCACACGACCAGTGGACTCTCGACTGCGAGGAATGAGATGCCAACAGGGACCGTGAGAGGAGGGAGGAGGAGCGTCACACCGAAGATCACAACCAGCGTATCCGGCGGGAGATGCAGGCCCATCTCGAGGCGTGCAGGTGCAGGGAGCTGGAAGCTCACGAGAGGGAGCGCGAGAAAAAAAAGAGGGAAATGACGGCCGAGGCCAAGGCGGCCAACGAGGAGTACAATGTCGAGCTCGCAAGGAAGGGCAAATGGCATCGGTCCACGCAATAGTCCGACCCTCTTCGTCCATATGTCCCATGTATTTCTAATTCTTAAAGGCATGCGTGTACCGTTCTTGGTTCGTTAGCCTGCTTGCCATGTAACCCCTCGTCAGATCAACTATCGTGTTGTTATCGTTGCGACATTTCTCCAAAGTTCTCTACCGTGTATGAATTTCCTAGCGCATCGCAATATCACTTATCTTTGTACTTACGAATCATTACTACCTTTATCGTCCTCACAAAATTCTTTAGAAATTTAGCGCACTACAATAACATACGACGATCACAAAATGTTATTGTGAGTCTGACAAATTTCGTACCATTGAGATTCTACGAAAATTACAAACGGACTAACCAACCTTGTCACCACCCTTTTATTTTTCAAAACAATAACATCCAAGAAACATGATTGGCTAAATGTATTACCTACAAAATTTGATATTTATTCTCACACAATTATTCCAATCGGATTAATAAAATAGTAAAGTTATTACTTAAAATCGCCCAATGGTTCAACGACTTTATTGGAGTCGCTTAACCATTGGGCGACTAACTGATGTCGCTCAACCAAAGGGCGGCTAACTGATGTCGCTCTGTCGTTGGGTGGCTTTCTCTAGTTGGCCAATGGTACGGTGACTGGTGATTATTTATGTAAAAAAATTAAGTACTATTACTATTATTTCTATAATTATGAATAAAAAGTAGATTATTAAAAAAATTCCTTAAGCATAGCAGGTGCATCCCCTCAAAAAGAATTACAATTGCTACATGCTTTTCACATACGCATGTTCTAGGTGAACAATTGAGTGGCATAGGGTGGGATGGAAAAAAACTCTTCATTATTTAACCAAGCACTTTTCATATGGTACTAAAATTGGAAATCAAGTGAACCAAACAATTATTTTGCTCATTGACGAGCGAGATCTTCTTTTGATGGAAATTCAGTTGGTAATATATTTTAATTGAACTTATTAAGTAGTTGTGTAGCTTCTTTTTTTTTTGGAAAATGAATTAAAAAACAGTTTGATATTGCAATATGTTTGACTTTCTGATTGTTGTTCAATATATGTTTGTATTCATTGACGTTTGAATTGATAGTAGAGACCATTTGTCCTTTGTAAACTCGTACCGTCTTTTTAAAAATGATATGACGATATCATTGTACAATACGTTAATGGCAGCAAGCTATATCATATCGATCACCGTTGTGTTTTTGTATATATTTTTTATTTTCGAAATCTGTGCGTATTTTGGTTATATGATTGTATCTATCTGTCTTTCTTATTTCATATAAAAATAAATTGTTTAAACTTCCACAATTACCTCTGAACTATTTATAACACCGTGCACATGCATTCGTCGTATCCTATAGCGTTCATGCCGACTTAATTTTTTCAGTACAGCTCAAAGCATCACCGGCGCGGCTCAGGGCGCCCTGTCTTCCTAGTATACAATAAAGTGTAACTCGACCGTTGAGATCAAAGGTAACGGGTACGGTAGCCCTGTTGGAATAGGGAAAAAAAAAATCCTTTTTGCACGATAATCTTTCTGATCAATGTGTAGGACGTTGGTACAGTAGCCTCGCCCACAAGCCATATTTCGTTGTTTGGTTCGTAGTATCATGGTCATACGTACAGTATTTCCCTTCCAAATTAATTCTAGGTAGCAGTAAGCCGTACGTAACATCGAATGCTAACAACAAATGACAGCCCATCCGGTCGTCAAACACGGCTCGATCGGTCCCAAGGTCACACTCGAGGTTGGAAGAGTTTTTTTTTTGGCATATTTTGTACTGTTGGCGTGATAAATGGTAAAATAAGTCTTCTCTCTGAATCAATACTAAAAATGGTACCACGGAGCCGTCGAAGAACAACACCTCGCTTTTGTCAGTGCCTCTAGCCTGGAGCCCCTTGTCAGCGCCCCTAGCGCACGAACACGGCGAGTTCACCCCAAGGGGCACGGATGCCACAGCAGCATGACACCCGTCATTTTATGTCAATTTTTTTTTATGTTTCTAATGAAATTTCGTGATTTCAGACACGCCTCAGATTCTCGTTGTCCCATGCACGAACAACCCGGCACGTCGCCCGTGGGAGGGAATTGGAATCGCTCTCGTCACTTCACGGTCAGTCTTCGCGTGGCTATAAAACTTGATGTTGTGCTCTCGTTCCTTCACACCAAAACCATTCCGTTCTGTGTAGAGAGACAAAGGATCGAGCGAGCGAGAGGTAGCACGATCAGCCGAAATTAGTTCCGATTTCGCTGCCGATTTGAGAGTGTTTAGAGCAGTGTTTAGCGGTTGTATTAGTAGATAAGGTTCAACATCAAGTGAAGTTCTTCTAGAAGATGTAATTTTTATTCGTACGCATTATGTTTATTAACTGTGTAATTAGTGTTAAATTAATTAGTGGTGATTAATTACTTGTAGTTAGTTAGTCGTAAATAAAATATTTGTAATTAATTAGACCAAATTTGTTAGTTGTAATTAATTAGTCGTAATTGATTACTCGTAGTTAGTTATAAATAAAATAGCCCTAATAAATTAATTAGGGTTAATGAATTAGTCATAATTAATTAGTCCTAAGTATTTAGTGACAATTAATTATTCATAACGACTAATTATTTTAGTCGTAATTAATTACTTATAGTTAGTTAGTCATAATTAATTAGTCGTAATTATTTAGTCGTACTTAGTTAGTCCAAATTAATTAGTCATAGTTAGTTAGGCGTAATTCACTCGCCATAATTAATTAGTCGTAATTAATTTGGTAATATTTTTACTATGCATTGATTATCTGAAGTCGTTATTTTGGTTAGGTTGGGTTGTCTTGTTATTTTGGGGAGGAAGGGGGTAGGGAAATGTAGACTATGTAGGGTGACTTGTTTATTAGGTTGTGTACAGTAAATTGGGTGGTTGTTGCTTTATGTAATGTCAAACATGCAAGACTTGCTTATGTTTTATGGCGATAGTCTCGTACGGGGTGGACTGGGTTGGACCTGTCGAGATGCTAGTACAAGGTGGTGCGGGCAGAGGGGCTGGATACGATGAATGTTCACGAGCTGAGGAGCTGCATCCGGAGGGAGTTTGACACGGAGGCAGTGACGAAGAAGCTTGTCATCAAGGTGGTCACCTGCACGAATATGGGAGGCCACACTACTACAAAAAGGCTAATACTGGACGCCTCATCACAGACGGTTGACCAAAATCATCTGTATTACATGCAACCACAGATGGTTTAGAGACCGTCTGTGTTACTAGCTATGCTAAAAACCGTCTGTGAAGAGGTAATATCACAGACGGTTCATGTTGAAAACCGTCTGTGAAGTATCACAGACGGTTCTTGTTAATAACCGTCTGTGATAATTCTACATATCACAGACGGTTTTCAACAAAGAACCGTCTGTGATATTACCACATATCATAGACGGTTTTTTGTTATAACTGTCTGTGATAATATCGCTACAACCCGATGCGTTTCTTCGTCATCGATGCGCCTCTTCGTCGCCATCCGCCCGGCTCCCGATCGTCTCTTAAATAACATCGATCGACTTCAGCCCCGATCGTCTCTTTGTCTCACGCTCCGAATTTATACCTTGTTTTATAAAAAGGATCATCCGCCATCGAAGATGATCATCCCCCACATATAAAAAAAAACAAAATGGCTGCCTCTTCCTTGTCGCCGGCATTGATGGCCTACTTGGCCACACTGTACGAGCACCTCTCTCGCTGTACGTTGAACCGTGCTGCAGAAGAACACTGTTTCAATAGTGTCTTCACTCCTATGTCGGCCGAGAATTTGCCGGAGTAGGTGACGGCCACCTTCCGCTGTCTTGACATCCTCCTCCGCCGCGTCTTCCGGGTGATCTCCCACTTTCGGAGAGTTTACCGCGTCATCGACGTGGTCCTCCAAAACGATGTTGCACGTCTCCAGAAGGCTTGCCTTCACTTGGACTGCGTAATCGAGGCGGCAGGCGACCGAGTCGACCAGGCCGAGACCCCTTAAGCAAGGGAAGAGAGCCTATGAGCTCAATTCTTATTGGTTCAACGATCGAGGTCTTGGGAGAGACTTCGAGCGAGCGCGTCGGCGAGATGGACGATTTCGAGCCGTTCAGCGATGATTAGGAACCGTCCGATGCCGACGCCGTCGCCTATGAAGTATTGAAGATGGAGATAGCAGCCTACCTCCGCCACTACAAAAACTTTGTTTATTTATAGGTTTCTATTTTTTAAATCTTTTTGTAGCGCGCCACGTTGTTTGGCCATATGAAAATTCAAAATGAAAAAAAAAGTTTGGAGGTGAAGTTACTATATTAATTATATGTTGAATTATCACACACACACACACACACACACACACACACACACACACACACACACACACACACACACACATATATATATATATATATATATATATATATATATATATATATATATATATAACCGCCTCTCGATATAATTAATATTAATTGTAACTTCACCTCCAAACTAGATTTTTTTCCACAAAACCGTCTACGCTATATATATATATATATATATATATATATATATATATATATCCAATCATGATATATATGTATATATAGTTAAAGCAAATTTTCAGCAATATTTAAATGACAAAATTGACATATAAACATGTAATTTCTTCATGTCATGTAAGTGTATATACAAGATAAATATACTTGAGAAAAAACCATTTCACAGACGGTTCCATAATGGAACCGTCTGTGATATGGGACATATCACGGACGGTTCCATAATAGAGCCGTCTGTGATATGTCCCATATCACCGATGGTTCCATTATGGAACAGTCTGTGATAATTATCGCTACGGTTCCATAATAGGATCGTCTGTGATAAGTCTCTTTATTAGTAGGAGCCCGGCTGCTAGGGTTTGCGCTCGTCTTAACTCTCGTCACTCCCCAGCACCGCTAGGGTTTGCGCCCGCCCTAACTCATCACTCCCCAGCGCATTTACTCTCGTTCGTTCCCCTCCCCACCTCGACGTCGCCGCCCGACCCCGTTGCTGTCGCCGCAGGTTGTGACATCACTCTGCACTGCACAAGACACTCGTACGATAGTAGTGTCTTCTTGTGCAGTTTCAGGGTCGTGCCACAACTACGGTGATGCCGCCACCCAAGCCACTGGGCTTGGCCCCGCGTGTCGCCTGCGCCGCCATAGCTTGGTTCTCCTGCTCGGCCTCCCGCGCTCGAGCCCTGGCCAGGTTTTGCTTTCCCCATCCTCCCTCTATTCTCCTCTAGATCTGTTAGCTTAATGTCTTTTGTTGAGTTTGATTTTTATGCTTGAGCCTTAAGTTGTGTCCTGATGTTTATGTGATTTATGCAAGGTGAAGGAGATGGATGAGGGTTGTCTTTGGTGGTGGGGTCATGGTTGTGTTCTTATTTATCTCGAGGTATCACCCTACCTTACTCCCTCTCTGTCTCTACCCCTTTGCTCTGTGATGAAAATGGCTAGTGCTCTGCGATAGATGCCGAGGGCTACTACTGGTGTGGTGGGTTTGGACACCCTTGGTCTTGTTGTCTTGCTGTTGAACTGCTCAATGATGTTAATAGTCTTATGCTGAAATTTAATTGATAATTAGTTCATATTAATAGTCCCTTGCTCGTGATGTAATGATGTTAATCGTCTTATGCTGAAATTGAATTGATAATTAGTTCATATTAATAGTCCCTTGCTCGTGATGTAATGATGTTAATCGTCTTATCTTTGAAATTGAATTGATAATTAGTTCATATTAATAGTCCCTTGCTCGTGATGTAATGATGTTAATAGTCTTATGCTGAAATTGAATTGATAATTAGTTCATATTAATAGTCCCTTGCTCTGTGATGTAATGATGTTAATAGTCTTATGTTGTCTCTCGCCATTCATTTCACCTTGTATGCGTAAGCGTGTTCATCTTTGGTCAAGTTCTCCTACCTCTTGCCTCCTAGATACGCCCTACCATTCCATTCATAATCTCTTCTCTATAAAGTTTCCAAGAAGTGGTGCTTTGCTATTAAAATATACATATATATATATATATATATATATATATATATATATATATATAGATCTCGGCCACTTTTATATCACTTGTGACATGAGAAGGATGAGGCGGTATCCACGAGCAACCTCATTGAGCCCTGCAAGTTTAAAAAGTATGGATGCAAGGAGGCGTCGGGACATCCAATTACGGATGTTGTCGATAGGTAATTGGGCGTCGCTATGTTCGAGAAAGTGGCGTTGATCTTGCGAGTACTCGTGGGAAGTGCCATTATCTATCGACAATCAACAATTTTTGAGCATGTAATTGTCTTTAAACCCAACAAGAACACCAAGCAACAAGTTGAGAATTCTTTTGAAATGTGAGAATGGTTGCTTGGTGTTCTTGTTGGGTTTAAAAACGATTACATGCTCAAGAATGGTTAGTTGCTGATACATGATGCCACTTCCCAGTCGGAATACCTACGCGTCCACGTCACTTTCTGAACATAGGTCTAATTACCTATCGACAACATCCAGGTAATTGGATGTCCTGACGATCTCCTTGCATCCATACGTTTTAAACTTGCAGGGGCTCAATGAGTTTACCCGTGGTTACTCTCTCATCCTTCTCATATGCGTGGACGATCCCCAAAGTGGCGAGAGACTACGAAATATATATATATATATATATATATATATATATATATATATATATATATATATATATATATATATATATATATATATATATATATATATATATATATATATATATATATATGATGCCGGATTTAATAGTACAAGTACCATTGCTTGGGACTTTATAGAGAAAACTCATCACAAACGGTTTCAGCCACAAACTGTCTGTGATATATACTTATCACAGATGGTTTCAGCCACAAACAATCTGTGAAAGTATGCATCACAGACGGTTTGAAAACCGTCTGTGATGACCTCATGTATCACTGACCCATAAACTCAGACGGCTCACGAAACCATCTGTGATGATGTTTTTGAACCGTTTGTGAATACCTTTTCTGTAGTAGTGCCAGTACATGCAGATTGCTACCAAGCCTGAGATGACGATATACGGAAAGCCGGTGGTGTACGTGAATTTCGTGCATAGGGTGCCAGCAAACCTTGATGATGTTGGTGCCTCAGGAAGCAGAGAACCGTAGACGGTGCGTGAAGATGGGATCACGGAATGTGCTTTTTTGGAGGAAGACTACGAGATAAGACACGCATAATTTTACGCAAAATGAGGGGGCGGGACAATGGTGGCCAACCCGTATTGACTGCCATGAGTTTCTGTTGAACCAGCCGGTCGGGTGGAGTCCGATGAGGACGCCGACCCAGGCTCAGATGGTAGTGAGGAGGACACAAGTTGCAGGATGTGGTGATTCAATCGGCGGAATTGTGTCCTCGGAGGTGCCTTACGTGGCATCTAGACTGGATGATCTCGTAGTACGGTCACTTGTACTGCCACAAAAAGACGATGCATAGTGGGGGTTTGATGTTGACACCCTCTTAGTTGGGCAACACTTCTCTAGCAAGGTGGCCATTCAACAAACTATAACACGATACACCTTGTTCATCAGTCGTATGTACCGGGTGCACCGGTCCAACCTAGGCCATTACGTAGTAAAGTGTGTAGTGAAAGATTGCCCTGGCAAGGTCAGCACCCATAGGGCAAAATTCTTTGGCATGGTTTTCACGGTCAAGGCGGTGATCGACTACACTTGTGAGCTGAGTGAGCCACAGCAGCAACATTGGAATGTTACTTCTGCATATTTGGCAAGCCTCACTAGTGATCTAGTTACAGAGGATGTGTTCGTCTCCCCCAAGATACTGTTGTCAGAAGTCGCCAATCTGGTTGGTTATCCAGTCAGTTACAGCAAGGTCCGACGAGCGAAGCAGAAGGTGATTGAGGCCATGTACGGACATATGAGGAGGCATACAACCTTGTGCCAAGGATGCTTCACCAAATCCAAAGCAAACCCTAGCACATACATAAATAAGATGGAAAGAGAAGATCCAGATGGAGGCTCTAGCTGCTATATACTGGACTGTGTATTCTAGGCTTTCTTCCAGGCCATAGAGGACTTCAAGTGTTGTCGTTGTGCTCACGATGGATGACACTTTCCTCACCAAGAGGTATAAGTACACCATTCTCACCACGGTAGTGGCCGATGCAAATGACCAACTTCTTCTGGTTGCTTTTGCCATCATAGAGAAAGACAACATGACCAGTTGGCTTTGGTTCCTAGCAAATGTTAAACGGGCCGTTGTGGAAGACCGCCCAACGTATGTCTTATCATAGACCACAATGCATGGTTGTTGTCCGCTCTCAACACCAAGAAGAATGGGACGAGAACGACGTGGAAACTCGGTGGTGCATGAGACATCTTGCATTGAAGTTCTACACATGGTTCCGCAGTTAGGAAATGATGAAGACATTCAAGACGTTGTGCATGCAAAACCATAGGCAGAAGTTTGAGGTCATCTGGAGAGACCTCGAACATCGGACTACGAGGCATACAAGAGAGTCCTCTCCGGAGGCAAAGCAGGGACATCAGGGCGTGAGAGGGGAATTCAGGATCCTCATCATTTTCTCTGAGTGGATTAATCTCCACACTCATGGGTTGGATAAATGGTTACAACTATACGATATCAACGGTGCGAGGTACGATATTATGACAACCAACATGTCCACGATGTACAACAGCTTACTCCTTATCACCACAATCGTTGAGGAGACCTAGACTCAAACGGTTGTTTACTTAAAAAAATAGAGCCACTGTAGCGAGGCGGCAGCTGGAAGAAGGAAAGAAGTAGTCTGGGAATATGTAGAGGTATATGGACCAGAAGATGTAGAAAGCTCGTGAGTGATCGATTGCCTGAGGAGGAAGTACGAGTGATCGATTGCCTGAGGAGGAAGTACGAGATCCGGTTGAGGCAGAAATATGCCAACTGTCATGCCAGGGGAAAGGAAATATACTTGCACCCTCGGTGATGTGGCTACATGCACCTGCAACAAGCCGAAGCTCCTGCACAAGTCATGCTCACATGTGTACAAGGCGTGCGTGCGCAAGTTAGACAGATATGTACGTCGTACATCTCCGAGTACTACGACATGCACAATCTTTTCGGGACATGGAGTGTTGAGTTCCACTTGTATGGCATGAACATGAACTATAGGGATCGTTGGCCGGAGAGGGTGAAATGGGGCTCGAAAATAGCCTTAAAGGCAACTAGGAAGGGACCATGGCAGACGCGGCGCTTCCGAAACGACGTGGATGACAACCAGTGTAGGGGCTAGAGCCGCGTGAGGAAGTTCCGGATATGCAAGACCATTCGCCACTCCATGAAGGATTGCCCCAATAAACCAAGCTTGTCTAGGCATCATTCTGTGTCGTAATTAATTATATTGTTTGCATGTTAGGGGACCGTCATTGTATGTTAACAGGTATGTATTTTGTCATTCTATTTGTTCCGAACTAACTCGCCCTTGTTCTATGAGCTATTGCATAATATTAGGTCGTCATTGGAGATGTCGGACTTCTATGCGAAGATGTTGCGGAAGCGCAAGTGGCTTGCCGAGAGGACTAAAACCTGCCTAAATTGTTCTACGAAATAATTATAATTTTTTTCACATGATATAATTCTCAATTTTTTCACATGAAATAATTTCCAATTTTTATTATTATTTTAAAACATAAAATTTACATGAAATGACGGACGCTAAGCGGCGCCCCGGGGGGGGCGTGCCCTGTTGCGCCTTGTCTGTGCCCCTGGTGCACGGGCAAGGTGTGTCTGTTCCCCAGGAGCAGGGACGAGGTGTTCCAGGCAAGGGGGCATAGACTAGGGCACGTGTTGTCCGCCAACGACTCCACGATGATATTTTGGATTTTGATTAAGTGAACTAAATTTGTTATTTATCACACCAACAGTGTCAAAACAGCCAGAAAGTCGTGTTGGGAACGAGTGGTAAACTCATGGAACGGTAGAATCAAATCGATCATCCACAGCTAGCATAGCTCGTGTGTGTGGTTACGCGGTCAGACTCGCGCCTTTTCTCAAGGCAAGCCTCCATCTAGATCCAATCCATCACAGGCACAGTTGTACAAACACAGAGACACGGTCACCTCCATGTTGGAAGAAGCAAAAACCATGACAAGGGCAATGCAGGCGAGAGGATTTGCAATTTGGCATGGAGTTATCTGATCAAATGCATCCCCTGCGTCTGCAGGTCCCTGAGAGAGCGCGCACGTAGCTTCCGCCGCCCGTCGAATGCTGATCTTGATGGCCGAGGTGCATACATGCGCTCGGAACCAGCTTAACTTTGCCGTACGTTTAGGTTGGGGCCAACTGGGCAAGCAAGTCGCACCATGATCGAGTTGAACAAGAATGAGTGTGTTTGCTTCCGATCAACTGCAGGCTACATATCCTTGCCATATTGACCTTTTACACTACCTAACCCAACTATCTCTCTTTAATTCGCACTAACATAATTTCGTTCTTCCTTTTTGTAAATGATTGCAGTTGCTATCTGTTCAGGTCACTAGAAAATTTGGGTCGAATTTGGTTAAGGTCTCTAATGTACATGCACACGCCCATTTCATCATTTCACGCACGGAAGAATAAAAAGGAACGTCTACGAGTGCCTTCCCTCATTGCCATTGCATCTCACGGGGGAGAGAACTCAGAGAAACAGCGGGCAAAATGTTTTCCAAGCAAAAAAGATGATCAGGTGGGATGAAAGGTAACACGGTAATTTTTTCCGATTCTCACGGGAATTAAACTGTTCCCGTGAAATTTCCACACTCTAAACAGACGATCTAAACCATGACGTCCATCTCTTTCCTCTGCCTACTTATTGAATGATTTTTTTTTTCTAGTACCTGAATTCTAGATGCACTCCCTTTCAGTCTAACATGGAGTAACTTGCACGCTCCCTCCCTGCACATAGGAACAGGAATAAAAAGGATTCCACACATGATTTCATTTCATTGTTGATCCGGGCAAAGCAACAGTGGCCAACTTGCACAGCGATCGGCGGGGGCATGCAGTCAAAAAGGGCATTCATGCCAGCACCTCTCCACCCACCCTCCTTCATCCTAGTAGCTTTGCCTTTGCCTTTGCCTTTGCCTTTGCCTACCTCCCTCTCCTTTCACCTTTCCCTGCAGAGTGCAGCATGCTATTAGTTGTACTACTAGCATCGTCCTGGTCAACACATAACTCATGCCGTATCTGTTAGGAGTAAAGAATTAGCCTAGGATTCATTGGCTATTTAATTAGCTTCTTAATTGGTCGCACGACTACGGTGCCTTGCCACACCTAGTTGTGTTAAAATATGGTAAGCTATTCTGCTTATGGCGACTGACGAGGGACTCAAGTTAGGCGAAGCTTGGCTAAGAAAATACTGCCTGTGAGATTTTAGTTTTGATTATTAGTATATAAAAAAACTACTAAGATTGGTAAAATCAAATTGGTATTATTAGATCCATCATAAAATATACATGCAAAATGTATAATTACTTTTATTTGAAATAATATATTTTTATAGAAATTAATTGTCAAAATATCGTATTGAAGTCCATGTCAATGTCCAAAATATCTTTTATTTAGAAACAGAGACAGTAGTATAGCGTGTATTAATCGTGGACATGAACAAAACTGTGACTGTAAAGATGTTAAATTTTGTCCAACTTGGGTGTGATTAAGTACTGCAAAGAAGTAAGACGCGCTCCTTAGACTAATATTTTCTTGGGCGCAACTATGGCTCGGACGTACGATGGAAGGCTCCCCATCGTACGTTCCGATTGCAACATTTCTTTCTACGAACGCAACATTTTTTTTCCAGAGCGCAATAATTTTTTACTGGTCACAACAAAAAAAAAGATATCAAAACAAAAGGAGGAAACATCTGAAGAGACGCAACATATAAAAAATCTTAGAATCAAAACAAACATTTTGGAAAAAGGACGCGTAAAAAAATCTTGCAACATCAGTGTGAGCAGGATGCAATATTTTTTTTTCAACAGGTCGCAACATTTTTTTTAATAGGTCGCAACATATCAAAGAATATGATAGAATATTTTTTTCAACGGTCGCAATATTTTTTTTAACGGGTCGCAACATTAGAACCAAAAATAGAGGATAACCTCTTGAATGTTGCGGTGGTGGTGCTTGCGCTGAGTTTCGCTGAAGTGGCCTTGTTGCCCAAGGATGACGATCTTGACCACGGAGGCCAAGCACGGGGAGCGGCAAATGGAGGCTGGTAGCTCGCGGCAGCCTGGCGACGATGCCGAGGCACACGAGGGCATAGGCGCCGTCGGAGCCGAGATCTAGGTGGAGGATTTTGGGGGAAGAAGAGGAAATAGAGGAGAGTAGATGAGGCATGGGGAGAAAGAAGAAATGGATGGCTAGAGGCATTCGGCCAGAGCAAGAAAAAAATGGAGAAAACAATTGGAGAGAGAGCGAGAAGAATGAGGAGGAAGCCATAGGAGCAGGGGTAGCATGCTTCGGTTGGTGAAACAAGGAAGCGTAGAGGAAAAGAATGGAGAAAGCAAGAGAGAGAGAGAGAGAGAGAGAGAGAAACAGGGAGAAGAGATAAGGAGAGAGATGTCAGTGAATGGTTTGGAAGTCATTCGGCTGAACAAGAAGTATAAGAGGAGAGAGAGATTAGGGAAGAGAGAGAAGGAGCTGTACGGGAGAAGATAAGACTGAATGTAAGTGGTGGAGAGACGTAGTTTTTTTCCTTCACGCCGTAGATCCGTGTACTATCAATTCCCTATTTTCTTAGTTGTATGAGTAAAAGGGGGAGAGGGGGTGCGCTGCCCGTGTGATTGCATTGCGTGTGGTCGGCGACCTACCTCGGAACACTGATTGAACCTCTTTGCTCCTTTCTTTTGTTAGGTGCGGTTCCATGCTTCCTTCTTTATATAATCAATCATGCATCCATGCTAAGTTCTTTGATGATAAGTCAAAAGGCAGTTCTAATAGGGGTGGATAAAGAGCCAGTCCCCATCTTATCGAGCTTTTTATGAAATTAACACGGTTTGATTTAGTATCATTTTATTTACAGTTTAAAAGTATTTTTAGAACCGAGCTAATGAGCCAAGCTTAAACAAAATCCAATTTCATTCGAAATCGACTGATTTAAATGTTTAACTAACGAGTGTAATTGGATCAATTTTGAACAATTGGAGCAATTTTGAACCGAGCATGTGCCATGTTGATGGACGATCTGTCGATGGACGATCTCTTGTTTCTAATCCAGATGAACATGCCCCAAGAACTATGCAGGATGTGCTCCATGATGCATTGCCTTTCCTATGTTTGACCGATGTATGTACGTAGTACATCGTTTGTTGTTTTCGAACTATGGGTATGTGACGTGAATGATGCAATATACAAGTCATGCCATCCTTGCCAACACCTAGTTCTGGCTGGGCAAATTTGATCGTTTGGTGCAATCATGTGAAAAAGCAATGCCAGTAATTTGGCCAAGGAAACAAGGATTGGGTGTCATCAGCTAAGTTTTGCCATCCATTTCTTTCTATCAAAATTCTGTAACCATGTGCAAGTTTTCCTCTCCACGAGAACCAATTTATTTCTCTATCAACTCTCATCGAAGCAACAAACGAATTTTTTTTATAAAGGAAGACAAAGTTCCCCTGCTCCATGATCTACCCTTCCACGCTTCTCCATTAGAATGGCATGATGTGGGTGGTCTTGGAGTCGTACCCGGCGAGGCAGCTCTTGGCGTTCACCTTGAAGATCTTGAGCAGCTCCGACGCCATCTGCCTCGCCGCCGGCGAGCACCCGCTCTGCATCAGCAGCAGCAGCTTCGTCAGCCCTCCCTTGGACGCCGCCGCCGCGTCCACGGCGCGCCTGTCCTTGTACTTGTGGCACACCGCCCACAGCACGGACACCGCTGCCTCCGCGCCGCCCATTCCGCCCTTCATCATCTTGGACAACACCGCCGGGATCGCCGCCTCCGCATTCCCGCATATCGCGGCGCGCCCGTCGGCGCAGCCCACGGCCGCCTCCAGCACGCGGAGGGCCTGGCCGGGGGAGCCGGCGTCCGTGGCAAGCACGCGCAAGGCCGCAGGGACGGCGCCCAGCCGGGCCATCTCGGAGCGCGCGCGCCGCGTTCCGGCGATGGCCGCGAGGCAGGAGAGGCCGACCTCCACGGCCTGCTTGTCCAGACTGCCCTTCTCGTCCACGGGGCCGATGAGACGGATAAGCTCGGCGACCAATTCCTCTGCCTCGGCGACCGTCGCCTTCACGTCCGGCGTCGCATTACGGAGCAATGACTCCACCAGCCTCGCCGCGTCGACCCGTGCCTCCAGCCCGCTCCGCTCCGCATCACGCGTGCCAGGGACGCAACCGAGGACGCGGCGTCGGCGGCGAGGGCGGTCGCAACCCGCTTCTTGTTCTCCTCCTCGATGCAGTCGGACGCGGCGAGCACGGCAAGTACCCGCACGGCCTCCTCGACGGCGGCATCCGCCTCCCTCCGCCGGAGCACCGACGCCACGGTCTCCGCGGCGCCGCCGGCCCTCGCCAGCGCGTTCTTGTCGAATTCGTCGACGTCGTCGTCGGAGAGGAAGGCCGCGAGCTTGTGGAGCGCGGGAAAGGGATCCGCGCCGGGGCGGCGACCCGGCGAAGGAGCTCTGCGGCGGCGGCTGCCGGGGAGGGCCGACAGCAGAGGGCGCGGGGGACGAGGAGGAAGGGGCCGTCGAGGCCCAGAGGGCGATGAGGCGGTGCAGGGTGAGGTTGGGGACGAGGTCTGTGGACGGGAGCGGGAGCATGGTGGCCGGGCAGGTGGTGTTGCCGGAGTCAAGCCAGCGCTGGATGGAGGCGCGGTCGTAGGTGACGCCGGTGCAGAGGCTCACCGGCGACCGCATCACGTCCAGCGAGATGGGGCACCGGAAGAAGGTGGGCACCTTCACCTCCAGGCCCTGGTACTCCGCAGAGAGCCTCCCGCTCATCTCCTTCCTTCCCATGGATGGATTCCTTCCTTCCTTGCTAGCTTTCTTGGTGCTAGAGGTTGGTGGTGTTTGCAACGGCGTTGGAGGCTATGAAGTGCAGGCGAGGGAATGGAGTAGAAAGGGAAAGGTTGGAGAGGAGCCAGTATTATAAGCAGTGGTGTCCGTTTCGTTTCCCCACCTGACGTCTGAACGATCACACATTCACACTGCTTCTGAAGGTCACAATGTTTCACACCTTGGGCTATTCCTCATTCTCACGCGCTATTTCATTGTTTCAAGGTCACAATTCTTGCTACCTTTTCAAGATTTTGCACAATCTCTTCTTGAGATCAGCCAATTAACGAAGCATATGCCAATGCATAACTTCAATTATAGTGTTTCTCCTATACATAACATTTTAAAATTTTAAGTAGTTCAATTGTGCTCCTTCACTTTGCAATGTTCCACTAAATTCAACGTTTTATTTGGAAAATCATGTTTGTTTGCGATAATGTTCCCAATTTTTTTTCCCAACCTTTGTTTTTCTGTTCACGTCGGTTTGATCAATTTGTTTTTTCACCATCTAATGGAGCTTCTGGGGAATTATAATTATTTGGAATGGAGTTATTCTTATTGGACAACTTATTCATAATCTGGCTTTTGCACTCACGGCGGAATTTACCTCTTACATTCACCGGAAAAGTAGAGTATGACTTGTGTTTATGGTCCTTGTGAAAATCCAACAAGGGCCAATTTTGTGGATTGGACGATGAATTTGCAAATACCAGATGTTACAAACTGGATTTTTCTTGGATACTTCAATTTTATTTGCTCTACTCAAAATCGAAACAGGCCCGGAGGTGACATGAATGATATCTTCACTTTTAATGGTGTTATTAGCCATCTTGCATTAACTAAACTCCCATTGCAAGAAGTTGCGCGTGCTCTTGGAATTGTTTGATTTGTTTTTTACTACAGTGAGTTGGACAACAAACTATCTAAATACAATGACAGCTAACTAGCAAAGTGTTTGAGAATGTCACGCCAAATATTTCTAGTTGGAAAATCCTTTTTAATAGTGAGTTCGCGTTGCATGTGCACCGAGTCGAAGAAGATCATACACAAACTATCTTTGATTGGCTAGAAACAATTGTTTAATGTCCTTTGCCTCTAGAGATCTGTCACATATTTGTTTCCCTTTCCCCTGTACATAATTTTCTTCTTATTTATATTGATATATATACAGTAGGGGCCGCATCGTTAAAAAAAGCTTCCAAAAGAAAACATGTTCTTTAAGGCTTTTACCAAATGCATAGACATATTTGGACTAATGTGTGACCAATCAAGCCTTTTTCCCCTTGGAATCACCTTCACTTGTATATTACCTTACACGACATCATCTATTTAAACATGGAGGGAGTAACACGTTAGTAATGGTTACAATTTTTTGTCTATTCTTATGAAATCTTTGGGATACACATTGACATAGAATCTCGCTAAAAATGGCAAGAAAATGCGTGGGCATACATGGACTAAATGACTAATGTATGGCGAGTCAAACATTTTCTGAAACATCTGCCGCGCTTGGCTTGAAAGTTTTTGGTGAATGCATTGCTTGTAGCTTTCTAGTGGTTCTACGTGGCTTCATTTCCACAAACCTCTAATGAGCATGAACAATCACGCTTTAAAAAATGTCACATGTAGCATTGTTCTATATCGAAAAACAAGGGACCAATACCATAGTAGAGAGCATGCTTATGCTTAGGTTAAATCGTATAGAGAGCGGAACCGAAGGAAACCTCTTTATACCAATGCTTGGTAGAGTTCCTGCTTCCTGGCACACAAGAAACAAACACAAATTTTCATGTCCTGTCATGCAAATTTTAGCCTTTCAGGGTGTGCGCTGCAAGAAGGGGAGAAAACTAGGTGTGGAATGCGGAAAGTTGGCGAAGAAAGAGGAGGGGCGTCAAAGAAGACGAAATGAAACGACGTATGGGCGGGGTGTGCGAGGTCGCTCTCGACGCTGATTTTCCCTTGCCAGTTGTTCTTGTTGCCAGTGGGCGAGGTGCTGGAATACTTGGTTAAGTTGACTAATTTTGGTATCCAGTCAAGAGTCAATTGTATACTCCACTTCTGAAAAACAAAATGAGTACGAGTGTCGTGCAATTGGACGGTGGCATGCATTGCTACGTTGCCACTTGGAATGCACTTTACTTTTCTCTCCTGCTTGTGGAAATAGGCAGCACCGTGGTTACGGAGAATCCAGGTGCAGTTACTTACGGGGGCCATGTGACATAATCAAATATGACTATCTATATATACGAGATGATTCTAGTTAGTCAAGTGAGATTAGTATACGATGACATTGGTGACTGTCGGCACCATGTGGGCCACGTGGAAAGGAAAAGCAAAGGTCGGTAGTTTAGAAGATCTGATAGTTTGTTTAATAAACATTATTAAAAGAAGAGAATCTTGTCTAATAAAAAAAACAACCATTCCAATGGATTGTTTCTTGAAACTCATATCTAAGACTTTAATTCTTCTGAAACTTGTTGGTGGCGATGGGACCCACAAATGAGTGTTTAGGTAACAAGTAAGTCTCGATAAAGTTTTTTGTTGTTTCTTATGTCTTGGTATTAATAATCGATAGTTTCTTCACGTGTAGAAACAACTTCACCTTCTCTCCTCATCTTCTCTCCTCCACATCATCTAAAAGTTGGCAACCTCTTAGTAATAGCTAAGATGAATTGTTGTAGATACTCTTACTGGTTGTGCATCTGTACAGTACAGGTGAAGCTTGGCGATGGGCGCGATCGAGGCTTGGACTCTGGAGGGATCGTCGGGGACGTACGTGTCGTCGGACGCGCTTGATCGATGGGCACACAGCAACGCGCGCGCGCGACACGTAGGCGCGCCCAACCACGCGACGCTACGCAACAAAGTTTTACAGCGAGAGCGAGCTGTGCATCTTATTTGTTGCCTTGCGTGATGTTACGGCGGAGGCCGGGGTTTCCGAGAGGTCGATGGAGTACGTGGTGCTACTTGGAGGGAGGGCCGGATCTGAGTCAGTCAGAGAGGGCGTGTTTTGGATTCTCCGAAGGTTCTAGGTAGAGAGTGCGTGTTTTGGATTCTCCGAAGGTTCTAGGTGTATTCCCGCCTTCCTTCCTTCCTGGACGCGGAGACGAAGCTTTGGTTCCGATCGGGACCCACCACGTAGTACGTACCCAGGCGCGTGCGGCTGTGCTCTACTCTCCACTGCTCTGCCCCGAGATATTCTCAACAGTCAAGAAATCGCTGTGACGATTTCTCTGTAGCGAAAAAACATCGCGTGGATTGATCTCGAACTTCATTTTTCGATCGGAAGGTGGGGGTCACTTATAATTCCTATACAATGAAGCATATCTCTATGTTGCGTTGAAAGTGATAATGCAGGTGATCCCCTCCACTGGTCTTGCTTAATTACTCCTTGTGAAGTTGTTGTAGCACTAGTTGGATTAATTTTGCGGTTTAATTAAGATGCATACGAGATACGACGAGTTACTAGCACAAAACCAGCTTATATAGGCTACCAGCATTTAGTTAATTAATTAATTTATTTATTGCCAAACACGCGCGTAGCATGGCAGAGTAGCACAAACCTTGGTAGGCCTTGTTAGGCAGGTAACCCCGATGCATGTGGAGATTTTGACATCAGCGTACGCACGTTAATATACGTAATAAAGCCTCACTCATTTGGTAGTTGGAAGGAGGACACACACCATGCATATAGGGCCTGTTTGCTTGCGAACCTGGCCAAACTTGTCTGCCAGGCACAGCTCCTGATTGCTGCCTGTGCGCTGTTTGCTCGGCTGCCGGGCAGCGTGTCAGCACCAGACGTGAGAAACGAGCACCTGGGAGTCCTGGCAGCTCGATCCACCGTTAATTATTTGATCTAACGTTTTATTTTTTATTTATCAATTCTAAGCACGTGTTTCTAACCAAACAACTCATCTTCAGGTTTATCTGGCCAGACAAAAACTATCTACTTTCTAAGTTACCTCCAGACACCATTTTTTTTCAGACATGAAATCCGAGGCATCAACCAAACAAGCCCATACTACTAGTTCCATTCAGTCCGCACATGCTACATATATCTAGCATTTCTAGTCAGAGTTCCCTACCGACCAGGTTAGTATAGTAGTCGATCCGTATATGCCAAGTAAGATTTACTTCTGGCCCTGGTGATCCAGCTGCAACTTGCGCACATATGGCGGCCCTTGCACGTTACATGATTAATAGCTAGCCATACGTACACTAGTCCAACCGTATGCATCGTTTTGTTTTAAATATCGCCGTCGTTCAAACGGAAATTTTATTGGAAATACAGAATGATTCGCATCCTCTTATGAAGATATACCTAATACATATAGATCTTTCCATGGTAGACAAAAAAACGGTTTTGCTGATTCAAGGTTACCCCTCACCAATTCATTCTTTGGTGAGGATGTCCTGTCGTCGCGACATGTGGCGGCATCTCGTTGCCCCCCTCTTTCCTTGTTCTCTTACCCCTCGAACGCTCTCTCATCATGACAAGTGGCAGCAACACGAGATCTCCTATCGAGCTTATCCGTGAAAATGATATGAGAGCACAATCTAAATGAAGATTTTTTTATTGTCGTGGACATAATGAATATATAAAAATACAATAGGGTGTTACAGAATTGATCGAATTATCGGAGTGTAATGAAGATGTTGAACGATGAACATGTTAACCTATACAACGATGCTTATTTACATAATACGTGGGCTACCTCTTTATAGCTATTGAAAGGGTGACAGTTAATGCCATTAAAGACGCCTCTTATCTTCACGCACATTCCTTTGTTGAGTCTTGAACCTTCATGTCTCTTAGTCAGCTCTCACGTTAGTCACGTGGGGAATTGTTGTCTCCTGACCAGTTTGCTAGTCGGGGATAGCCCAAAACTGTATAGCTGGTCGTATAGTGTCCATGACTCAAACTGGTCTGCGGCCAGTTTGGTCGTAGTAAAAGGGATTAGACATCCTTTAAGTACTCGTCGTAGGTTCATAATCGTTATAGAGTGAACCTCTTATATGTGGACTTGCTTTGATAGAGACTCTGACTTTAACCGAAAATATTGACCTGGTTAAGAATCCTCGTCAGCTAGCCCCTAAGGCTTAAGAAAAATAAAGAGCATTTAATTAAGGCTTTCTTGCCTCGTAACGTGCATCAATAATATTTGATCATACACAACTATTCCAAACATTTAATGAAAATGTAGGAGAAAGGAAATACGCATGTTTTCTTGGAAACCGTATCCGAAGGTTGCGGTGAGTGAGTGAACGGTTTGTGGTAAAGAGGGGTAAAAATACTTCTTTTTACCTTTACTGTTACTTCGCTCTCATTGCAATATCCGTCTTCTGCTTTCGGGTCTTTTCATCTCCAATTCTTCTTGTTTCCAACTCTCTTCATCTCCAAAAAACTCCGTTTGATATTTGATCATGGGGATTCTGGCTACTTCAATTCTTTCTGAGAACAAGATTCAAGAACTGGAGAATTAAGGGTATCTCCCGGTTCGGTCTCTAATCAAATGAGGTCCTTGCGGAAGTGAAGTGGCTCCAATTCCAGAAGAAGGTTAGATTATTCTCTTCGTTTCTTTTGTGAAATTATGTTTTCGCTTGTAGGACCAAACTTCATTATAATTTTTAGTGTCTTTTCGCATCTTTGCGAAGATTTCCTTGGCATTCCTCCCTCTACTCATCTTTTTCGCCATTTTTATCAATTTTCCCGTAATAATAGAGGTCAGTGGTTCTGTGGTAGCACTTATTTCAAGCTCCACGACCAAATGTCCAAACAAATACCCCCTCTCCCTATTAAGGATGCATGGCAAGACTACCAGAAGGAGTGATTCTACTTCGAAGTCCTTGAAGGTAATCGCTTGAAGTATACCGGATGTCCTCCTTCGACCTGGTCTGCTCAGGACGCGAGGAGTGATAAGGCTTCTCTGAAGCTGACAACAGAAGAGGGAAGACTGGCCAACGTAATCATCTCGTCAGTAGCTATCGGACTCACTGGTCAAAAGATCATCCACAACTTTCTCCATCACAATACCAATCCCTTGAAGAAAAGGGCTCACAATGCTTGGATGCTAAAACGGGTTGATGACCTGACCAAGGATGGTTCTGGAGGTAAGTTACTCTTTAGGTTTCTTTTAAAGCAATATTTTTGACTTTGTACTATAAGCATTACTAGGTCATATTTTTTTTTGCTTTTAGTACAGCCAGAGGAGGTGGTCGAAGTAGGGGCTTCAAATATGTCGAAGAATGTAAGAGATGGCTCAGAGCCTATCTCCTTTGACGACCAACCTTGTAATACCCCGAATACCGATTAGAGAGAATTTTATTCGGGAGAGGGAATTAAATTAAAATTCAGAGTTTTGGGGGAACTTTGGAGTGTGGGCCTCCGGCCCAAGCCTGTTCATCCCTATGGCCGGCCTTAAGTGGGCCAAGAGCGGGGAGGCGCCCCTAGGGCCCAAGGCCCAAGTTGCCCCTTCCCCCTTAACCCTAGCCGAAGCCACCTCCCTCCCCTTTCCTCCCTAAGCTGCCACCCCCTCCTACCCAAGCCGCCGCCCCCCTCCCTTGGTGTCACCCCTCCTACCTCTTGGTGCCGCCCTCCCTGCTCCTTGGTGCCGCCCCTCCCTGCTCCTTGCGCCGCCATTGCCTCAAGACCGGAGCTGCTGCCTCCCCTACGTTGTGGCCGGCCAACAGGAAGGAGAAGAAGGGGAAAGGAGGAGAAGAGGAGAGGTTATCCTCGTGGGGTTGTTCAGCGTGTTCTTGAGGGTCTTCAAGGGTAATCTTGAGTCCTTGTGGTTTATTCAGTCATTCCCTATGGAACAATGTCGTAATTAGAGTCGTTAATCCTGTTGTGATTAGATTCAGAATTCTGTCCATTGCTTGTGCGTCGGTTTTGGTGTAGTTAGAGTCCGAATTGAAGGATTCCGTCTCCTAGAGTTTTGTGGGGATCGTTATCAGTTTTTTATAGGTTCAAAGATCACCCAAATCAGAGTTGTGGTCTAAAAGTTACGTTGACTTTATTGCTGCTGTACAGAAAGTCTGACGAACTTGAGCAGTCGTCTTGTTCATTAATTAAGATCATGTTAAGGGCTGATTCAGGGATTTCACCCAATACAATTGTTGTATAAAAATTGATAATATTTCAAGATTGTTAAAAATATTGAAGTTTGGTTAAGCCAATCAAAAGTTATGAATTTTCTTCTACTGCTGTAATTTTCTGTCTGACAGATTGTAGTTCTAGAGTTCATCTGATTATTAGACACGGAATTTGGCCGAATTAGAAAGTCTTGCCAACTTGGTTGTTGTAGAGGATTTCATTATCTTTACAGAGAATCTGAGATCACACCTTTTCGAGTTTCAGAGCGAAAGTGATGAAGTTTTTAGTGTTGCTGTCCAGTATAACTTCCTGCTAGAATATCGTTTAATTTGAGTAGAACATATCTATGAACTTTGGCCTTTGGGAAGATGAGGTAGAAGTGTTTCAAGTAGTGTCTCGATATCACGATGTTCTTATTCAAGTAATTCAATTGTGTAGGAGGAGAGGGTTCGAGATTAGGGGTTTCATCATTGCCTCCTAACGCGTCGCAACGTGAAAGGCAAGTACTTTGTGGATTATATTGTCTGTTGATTGTTCGATGTGCTTGTTGTTTATGCTATGATTACATTCTATGGTCTATGAGTAGATTCCAATGTATCCTGTTCTTTCCACATATGTTAATCCGTGCTTCATTAGATTATGACTTTCATATTCATATTCATTCATTCAATCATATGTTCATGATTCATCTACGGGAGTGGGAAGTAAATACCCATCATTCTAATATGGGCAGGTAAGACCCATCATTCTAATGTGAGAAAATTGGATCCCCGTTATGAAATATTCTTCATACGGGTCTTGGATGCCCGTATTTTGGATAGTGCGGGCCTGAGTAAACACCGACGGGTGTTCACTGGCTATACCGGTATAAGCAGAAGAGAAGAACATGCATTTCATTCATTCATATGATTTCTGCCATTTTACATTCATATTATATAAAGTGATGGTTATGTTCTTATTCAGTATTGTTCATATTATTTTGTTGTACTTGCTGAGTCATGGACTTATTCTTGCCTGTGTTTATTTATTTTAGGTGAACATTGATGACGGCATACTTGGGAGGGATTAGACATGGATCACTTCTTTCACTTCACTTTCATCACCTTTTAAATAGTTGAACTTGTTATTATATTTCATTTGATAAGTGGATTGTAATAATTGGAGTTTTGATGTTTGAGATTATTGTTCTTTATGCACTGGTTGAACTAGTAAATGCTTGATACTCCTTGTACAGACTATTGATAGCTTTATCTTGAATATTTCAATATGTTTGGATAATTAGAGTTCTTGATATGTGCTGAAATCTAATTAATTTATTATAATCATTCATTTGTTCATTGATCTTTACCTGTTATTAGTTGATAGGTTGTTGAAATTATTTCATATTGATGTCGTATGTTAGTCTTTTAAGTAACATCTTAGCTTCCGCATAGTGAGGGTGTTACAAACCTTCTAGCCTAATTGGGGCGTCCACAGAATTCATAAATGAATGAATGCAGGTATGTAAAACTTTAATCTTAGTCTTGAATTTTTCTTAAGACTTAGATGATAAACTTTTTGTTTCTCTTTAGATGCATAGTAGAAAGAAAAGTGTCCACCAGTCTGGGTCTAGCAGCCAAGCTTTGCTGGCAAAGAAGACCAAGACCACTGCTACAGAGCCTATGCAGGTCATGGTCAAAAGACCGACGACCAGGGCAAGACCTGCTACAACAATATCTGCAGGTGCCTTGGTTGTTGCTAAGCAGACCAGCTCTACGACAACTAGTGATGTGCCAACTGGTGCTACGCCGTCAAGTAGAAAGGCTGCGACAAAGACGACCAACACCCTCCCTGCCATCCGGTCGAAACACATCCATTACCGACCTTAGGCGCAAGAAAAAATGGTGAAGATTGCCAAGGTTGTGACCTAGGTGTACAAGAGAAAATAAAAGGTTATGATTTCAAAGCAATCATATAGTCATCTTCCTTTATTCCCATATGTTCAGGGTGAGGAAGATGAGATTGAGGAGAAAGAAGAAGCTCCCCTTATCTTGGTGAGAAAACCTAGGATTAGCGGCCCTAGTGTTAACATCACTGACACTGGTAGTGATACATTAATTGACACTGACGTCTTGTTTTCTTTCGAAACTAACATTGGTCTCTGCTTTCTACGACCACGGTTAGACCGCTCACCTGGGCCTATTATGTCAAACACGTTCAACCGAGGTGGATCGTCTTCTTGACGAAGGTTGTTGCCATGACAGCGATGCCTAGAAGTAGAGTGGTATGCTCTAGAGCTGCTTCAAGACTTTAATGGTTACAAAAGGCTCTATACTTTTGCAGTAGCCTCTTTCAGGTTAGCAACTAATGAACGAATGATCAAAAGGTCATGTTCATCGTTTTCTACTGTCTGGTGGTTAGCAATGGCACTTGAAAGTATGTGTACCCTGTCGATGGGAGTTTATGTCTATGAAGGTGACGGTACAATATTTAAATCTCTTACTGTCATCCTCGGGGCGACCTAGGGCGTAGTTGGAGGGCTGTTCGCCGCTCATGTTCGTGAAAGGCCTCTTGGATGTCCCCGGTGCGCTGTCGTGGTACTAGCAATGGGCTTCCTCTATTGCCTTATGTTTGGCGATGAGAAGTTGATTGCGTTGTTCCTACGCCAAACATTCGGCCTACTCCTGGGCCTCACGCTGTTCACGTGTCGCCTGTTGCTCATCGGTCTTGTTAGCGCTGACAACCACACATTCACGAAATTCAGAGCAGATGGAGGGTGAGAACATCCCATCCTCATCAGGGGAGGGGTAGTAGTCGAGACCTTGAGTAGATAGAGTAGATGTTCTGGAGATGATTCCTCCATAACCTCAACATTGTCTCCGTCATTGAGATCATCATAAATCGCCATGCTACTGGCATCGTGGTGACTTGTCTTTTTGGTTGAGACAGAAGTGAGAATGTACCCGCCTTCGGAGTTACTTGGGAGCGGCAATGGCGTCCCCACCATCTCACTCATAACGGGTTGGGTTGAAGACAACGAAGATTCTCCCTCGGGAATGTACTCGAGGTAGAAATAGCATTTGCATGCCTTCTCAGGGGCGTAGTCCTCATTCATGAGGTTGGCGTAGTCGACAAGATCGAAGGAGTTCTTCTCGTCCATTGGTGAGGACGCAAGAACATCGCAGCAATACAGGTGGCAGTTAATGCCACTAAAAGCATCTCTTATTTTCACACATGTTTCTTTGTTGAGTCTTGAACCGTCACGTTTCTTAGTCATCTGTCATAAGTTGTTAGATGCGCTAATAACCTCTCTTACGTAAGTCACGTGGGAAACTGCCTTGTATCCCGATCAGTTTGCTGGTCGGGGATGGCCAAAAATCGCATAGCTGGTCGATAGTGTTCATGACCGGTCATCTCATAACTCAAACTGGTCTGTGGCCAATTTGGTTGCAGTAAAGGGGATTAGACTTCATTTAAGTATTGGTGGTAGGTTCATAACCGTTATGGAGTGAACCTCTGATATGTGGGTCTATTTTGATAGATAGTCTACTTTGATCGAAAAAGGTTGACTTAATCAAGAATTCTCGTCAGCTAGCCCCCAAGGCTTTCTTGCCTCGAAACATGCATCAATAAGATTTGATCAGGCACAATTATTCCAAACATTTAATGAAAATGTAGCAGAAATGAAAAGCTCCTGTTTTCTTAGAAATCGTATCCCAAAGTTGCGGTGAGTGCACAAATGGTTTGTTTTAAAGAGGGATAAAAAGACTCTTTTTTTATCTGTATTGTTACTTTGCTCTCATTGCAATATTCGTATCCCGCCTTTGAGTCTCTTTGTCTCCAATTCTTCTTGTTTCCAACTCTCTTCATCTCCAGAAATCTCTGTTTGATCATTGAGATTTTGGATACTTCAATTCTTTATGAGAATAAGATTCAAAACTGGGGAATCAATGGTATCTCCTGGTTTGGTCTCTAATCAAATGGAGTCCTTGCGGCAGTGAAGCGGCTCCAATTCCGGAAGAAGGTCGGATTATTCTCTTCGCTTGTTTCATGAAATTAGGTTTTCGCTTGCTAGAAAGTGAGTTCTTAGCGGGTATCTTCGATTATTTTCTAACGGAACTCTTTCACCTTGGGCTAAACTCCATTATAATTCTTACTGTCTTTTCGCATATTTGCAAAAATTTCCTTGGCATTCCTCCATCCATTCACATTTTCCATCATTTTTATCAATTTACTCGTAATGATAAAAGTCAGCGGTTCTGTGGTAACACTTATTTCGAACTACACGACCAAATGTCCAAGAAATATCCACCCCTCCTACCTATTAATGATATATGATACTACTAGAAAGAAGTGGCTCTACTTCAAAGTCCATGGAGTCTGTCCAGTTTGACCTAAAAGCCCAAAACAACTTGCTAACCAAATCCCAACCACAAAGAAATCCCGGAGTGGAAGTGGCGTACTCTACTTTGCGGCATACAAGAACAGATTGAGATGAGAGACGACCATACACAACGGAATAAATGCAAATGGGGGCAGAAATGATACCGAGCATCGCCGGAGATGGGTCAAACGCCCCCCGTGTCGCGGTCCCTTCCACACGTACAGGAACCATCAGAGCCCAACTAGGAGCACCTGACCTGAAAGTGATCTGTCCAGCCTAGCCCAGCTAGCTATGAGCTATGGATTCCACTCGGAGAGGCCGAGGAAAGAGAGACCGCGCGAGCGCGTGAAGAGTCCACCTGAAAGTTAATAATCGCTCAGGTAAGCACACAGCAAGTGGGCTCGTATCTCTCTGCATCAACCCATCACCTCACTCTGTAGGTTGGGCCTTACTCTTCTTTCCCCACTTCTTGTCTCAAAGCTATTGCATGCCTTTGCAGTCTTGCGCTCAGGCACACACTCCTTTTGTACCACCTCGGTCTATCAACGTCAGTTGCACATCCAGCTACACACCGATCTAATTTGCACGCACATGCTGTACATTGAGATAGATCCCTTTGCTAATATGGTCAGTGTTGCAGTTGCAGGGCAATGAAAACGACTCCGACTTGATTCTAGCTCCTTTGTGCCCATAGATACATCTTCCAAATCACAGCTGTACAATACGAGTGACATTGATATGGAAAGATTATGCAGCAAGCAGCGAGGTTAGAGAGTAATTGCCATGTTGAGAAGTGTCACATCCCAACTAACCTGGGTTTGGTATAGGTAGCTAGGCATACTAGAACAGGGGATAATATGATTGAGCCCCTAGCTAGTTGATCTTTTTTTTCATCCAATCATTGTTCACGCAGTGACACACTGACATGCTTGCTTGATATGTACTCCCATGTGCTTGGCTCCATTGCTTCCTCCTGGATTCAAGGCCTAACCTGCTCCCTTTCTTTTGCGATTGTTAATTATACCTCAAGTGCGCTCGTAGCTGTCCATGGAGTAGTTTTATATTCTGCTCAATTGCAGCGCACGTTTGTGTGCATATCCTTTAGTTTATTAATTGTTTTTAATGGGGGAACTGTGGTAATACCCCTGTGGAATATCTGCATTAAAGATTTATTTCCCCTCAAAGCACTGTAATTTGGAGGGGGTGTAGATTTCTTTCTTGTTTTGCAGGCGCAAAGCTGAATTACGCTCTTTATAAACACAGGGATGCTAATTGCATGGCCCTTAATTAACTATCCATATGTCATATGTCTAGTACTTGGTGGGTTCCAGCTCTCTCCATGTTTCAATCCAAAAGAGCTCTTCTTATCTCCTCTTTGTAGTTTGTACAGGCCTGCACTCTGCAGGCAGTGACAAGCCAGAACGCCTCTTTGAGTATTCGCTCTTTGCTCCCTCCCCATGCAAATGTTCAGTTGCAAACTTGCAACTCTTTGTTGGACTGGCCAGCTTGTTGTCTCTCTGACGTTTTTTAATCTGGAGAAGCTTATCATCATTTCTCCTCTTGCTCCATTATAATCCTTCAAGCCTCTCCTGTTTCCAATAAGGCTTGTCAACTTGTGTACATTGTTGTTAGTGACTGCAGGTAAGGTAAAATATTGCGCTGTCCGCAGGCACAGACACGCTGATGCATGTTTTAAGCTATCTTGCAAGGCTAGAACTTCTTTTGTAACAACTGATATTTGCAAAGGCTAGATTTGGACAGGGCAAATATAATTAACAAGTGAGTCCGTCCAGACACCCAGATCATATGTGCAGACATGTGAAAACCTCATTCATTACTGTGGATTATATTTAACTACGGAGTTGACAAATTTCAGTCATGGTCATGTCAGTTTGACCTTCTACGACCACCCACCAAACACACAACGCGTAGGTAGAGATGGACTACAAGTGCAGATGAATTTCTTCTCAGCGTCTCACCAAATCTTGGCTGATAAACGAAGAAGTACGCATATGGTGTATAAGTGTGCTAACTAAGTAACATATATGCACCATTGGTTTAGCCTTTGTTTCACCAGTAAGCTCATGTATAGAAGACCTGAAACTGTAACCGGTTTCTCCAGCAATGTATCTTCCTTTGCTATTAGAAACAAGCACACATAAGCATCTGTAATAATTTGTAATACGCATGCTAACGAAGTGCTTGCTATCTTTGGTCAGTGTAGGGCATGGCAATTGGTAGCGTCTCTTTACAACGACCCGATCGATCGAGCGTGGGGCTCGGGCTATCCAACGAAAAGATCAGCCTCAGCCGGGGTGCCGGGGTAAAACAAGTTTCTGCACAGCTTTTGCAGAGCAACACTGCTTTGCCTGAGGATTTAGTACGGAGTCAACATATGGCTTAGGTGACCACACTAATCAAACCAAAGACGGGAAAATTTAAAAGAACAATGGACTGAAAATGTGACTTACTTTCAACAGTTCAGATCATTAAATCAGGAGGGGAAACGGGAACAAGATGTTGAAGTTCAGTGACCAACGCTAGCAAGAGCTGTGGAGCAAATTGCTGAAACTCTGGGCTGTATTAGAGGACATGTACCCGAGTGGTTGGTTAGACGAGCACAACGGACTAGGATGCCAGGGACAGGAAGGCAGCCGTGGGGCCGTTCGCTTCATTAGCAAAGGAGCATTCAGGAGACCAGGAGCCATGATTGCAGGCACAAACCACTCTACTGTTTCTAACTTTAATTTAATCTCTCTCTCTCCTACCTGCCTGGGGAACGAGCTAGCTTTTGTTGCACTGTGCAGTTACTAGGGGCTGTTTGCTTCGCGTCCTGGTGCGTGTTTGCCTGGCTAGGAGCGTTGCTTGGAACCTGCCGGGGGGTGCGTTTGGTTGCTGCCTGTGATTTCTGTCTGGCGAGAGCTGCTGGGCACCAGGCCCTGAAAATGGACGTCTGGCTGCTAACCGAGCTGCATGGGTCTCATGCAGGGTATTGCTCATGATAAGTATGATCTCATCACTACTACGAAAAGGGTAATACTGGACGCCTCATCACAGAATGTTGACCAAAACCATCTGATTCATATTGAAAACCGTCTATGAAGTATCAAGAACGGTTTTTAAAAAGAACCGTCTATAACTTCCCGTTCTTATCACATACGGTTTGTATTAAAAACTGTCTGTGATAACCTCACTTATTGCAGACCCGACCCTCACAGATATGTCTTAAATTCTAACTCTATTCTCACTACTGCTGCTGAGGAGATGGGGCTTTGAGGCGATTTGGTGAAAGGAGACCGCAAGTTTGGGAAGAGTGATTATAAATCCATTTGTTCTTGACTATCTATCGTTAGTAATTTGTTCCTAATTGCATTATATTCTAGATCTAGCTTGGTAAAGTGAGAATTGAAGATAGTTTAGATCTAGCTTGATGTAGATAGAAGATTATTTACATCTAGCATGGTGTTTAGGGCTTAGCCAATTCATAGTCTTTGTGTTGTTTTGCCTTAGCCCAGGTAGTTTTTTGTGTGTTGTTTTGCAAGTCTGCACTCCTATTGTAATGCATTGTTGTTTTCAGTTCATTAGAAATACATATTTCAAATGACATATCAAAAGTTGCATATGTAATATACTAATTAATTAATTCAATATTTAACATTAAATTTTGTTATATGCGCCGTATAAATGGACCGAAGCTGGATATACGCTGAGAACTGTGTGAGTGAAGAGTACATTAATAACGTGTCTGCTTTTGCAAGAGCTACCGAGGAGGATATGTTGAATAAGGGGGTGTAATATATGTATTGTCCATGCATTGACTACGAGAATCTGAAGATGTTTAAGAACCGAGCGCGGATTGAAACACACTTGATTTGAAGGGGTTTCAAAAAGGAGTATGCACGTTGGACCAATCACGGTGAAGAGCAGATTATACAGGAAGGTAGTAATAACAACATCACTGACGAAGTCAACGATATGCCGTCGGATGATGTCGATTGTGGTTCCGATTCGGATAGGCTGCACAATGACAATCTGGATCAAATGCTTCGCGATACAGAAGGGAACTGTGATGAGAGAGAGTATGTTAAATTTTGGGGCTTGATGGAGGACTCAGAGAAACCTTTGTTCCTGGGCTGCAAGCCGAAATATACAAGGTTGACATCCGTGCTTGAACTGATAAAATTGAAGGCAAACAACGGTTAGTCCAACAAGAGTTTCACGACGATGTTAGGTCTCTTAAAGGACATGCTTCCGAATTGAAATGACTTGCCCAAAACCACCTACAAAGCCAAGAAGGTTCTTTGTCCATTGGGAATGGAAGTGGAAAAAATACATGCATGTCCGAACGATTGTATCATCTACCGTAAAGAGTATGCAAACATGTATGTATGTCCGGTGTGCAATGCATTCCGATACAAGTGTAAGAATCAATCAGCTGACGGCGAGGGAAACGAGATGAAGAAAGTACCTCCTACTAAGGTGGTGTGGTATCTTTATGTAATTCCCTGTTTGAAGTGGTTTTTTGCGAATCCAAAGGAGGCAAAACTGCTGCATTGGCACTCGGAGAAGCGTAAGAATGATAGAAAGCTAAGACACCATGCTAATTCTTTCTAGTGGAGAAATATCGATAGGAGGTTTGCAGACTTCGGTGCGGAACCGATGAATATAAGGTTTGGATTGAATACAGATGGAATGAATCCCTTCGGTAACATAAGCAGCCGACATAGCATTTGGCCCGTGACTCTTTGTATCTATAACCTTCCTCCTTAGTTGTGTATGAAGCGGAAGTATATTTTGCTATCGATACTTATCCAAGGGCCGAAGCAACCTTGGAATAATATTGATGTGTATCTAGTACCGTTGATGAAAGATATAAAAATACTGTGGATCGAAGGGGTATAGGTATGGTATGCGTACAAATGAGAGAACTTCAATTTACGCTCCTCGTTGTTCTGTACTATAAATAATTATCCTGCTCTTACTAACCTATCAGGCCATAGTACAAACAGTGCCAAAGCATGTACTCACTGCTTAGATGGTACCGAGAGAGTGTGGCTGAAGCACTCGTACAAATTGTGTACATATGTCACCGTAGGTTCCTTCGGAGGGCCCACCCATACCGCAGGATGAATAAACAATTCGATGGAGAGAAGGAAAATAGTTCAGCTCCAATGCATTTAAGCAAAAAAGAGGTCTGATATGGTTAAGGATTTAGATGTTGTGCTCGGAAAGGGACATAAATTGAGGACCTATGAGAAGAACATCTGGAAGAAGAGATCAATATTTTGGGACTTACCTTATTAGGAGCACCTAGAAGTTTGCCACTGCATCGACGTCATGCACGTAGAGAAGAATGTATGTGACAGCTTGATTGATCTCTTACTGAACATTCGTGACAAAATAAAGGATGGTGTCAACGTATAGCTTGACTTGGTTGATATGGACATCAGACCTAAGTTAGCACCGACAAAGACCGATAAAGCACGAACGTACCTTCCCCTGCTTGGTACACTCTGTCCAAGACTGAGAGAACTGAACTGTTTCAATGAAAGATTTGAAGTTAATTGGCATGAAGTCTCATGATTTTCATGTGCTGATAACACAGATGCTCCCTGTTGCAATTAGAAGTATGTTGCCGATCAAGGTTCGAGAGACAATCATGAGGTTGTGTTATTTCTTTAACACAATTGCTTAGAAGGTCATTGATTCCGAAGGACTAGATGCTCTGTAGGACGAGGTGGTGACGACTCTATGTCATCTTGAGATATATTTCCCTCTGTCATTTTTCGATATCATGGTCCATCTCATTGTTCACATTGTGAGGGAGATAAAGATGTGTGGGCCCGTGTTCCTACTTAGCATGTAACCGTTCGAGAGGTTCATGGGAATTCTCAAGTCATGTGTATGGAATCGATCTCGGCCGGAGGGTAGCATCGTCGAAGGTTATGCAACCGAAGAGGTTATTGAGTTCTGCGTCGATTACATGGCTCTGGTCGAACCGATAGATGTGCCTCGATCTCGACATGAAGGGAGGCTTGAGGGTATCAGGACCATCAGAAGGAAAGCAATCACTCCAGATATGGATGTGTATGCTTAAGCCCATTTCATGGTCTTGCAACACATGACTGAAGTCTCCCCTTATATCGACCAGCACAAGGACGTGTTTCGGCAACATAATCCGAAGCGGTCGGATGTTTGGATCACGAGACAACACAACAGTCAGTTCAACCAATGGTTGAAGGAGCGACTCGCTAGGAAATCGTTAAGTGATACGTTGATATGGTTGGCAAAAGGGCTAACATTTACAGTTGTGACATAGCAAGGATATGACATAAAAAGGTACACATTCTATACGCATGTTCAGGATATAAAGAGCACTAACCAGAACAACGGTGTCCACATAGATGCGTTCAGTACTGATGGGTTGAGGAGCTCCTACTATAGGCTCATAGAGGAGATTTGGGAGCTCGGCTACGTGCTTTTCAAGATTCCCCTGTTCCGGTGCTGTTGGGTCCATCTCTTACAGGTGAAGGTCAACAAGTACGACGTCACTATTATGGACCTTGAACATGTCGGATACAAAGACGAATCATTCGTACTCGCTAACCAAGCTGTCCAAGTCTTCTATGTAACCAACTAGGCAAATAAGAAGCGTCATGTAGTTCTTCATGGAAAAAGGAGAATTGTCAGAGTTGAGAATGTAGTGGACGAGGAAGAATACAATCGATTTGACGAGTTGCCTCCTTTCGGAAACGATATAAGGGTCGAGGAAGAACAACGTGATTTAACAAGCTACATATGTGTCGATCATCATGAAAGGGCTAATTTTTAAAGTAAATAAGTAAGTGGAATGATGAATTAAATGTTCATGTGTCATATGTTTTGAATGGTTAATTTTAGTTCATTTGAGTTAATTGATTTGTGAAATAGATGTGCTTGTTTCTAAAATGAATGTGAATTGAATGTATACATGTACTTGTTGTATTTCTGCTTGTTTCAGAGGGCATGGCTAGAATTTCCTGAGGCTAGCCACTAAACAGAAATAGATTTAGCAATACAAAGGAATATTACAGACGGTTCCTTCGGACAAACCGTTTGTGATGATATATCATAGACGGTTTTATCTACAAACTGTCTGTGATACATCATCTATCACAGACGGTTTCATCTACAAACCATCTATGATACATCAGGTATCACAGATGGTTATGTATTGGAACCTTCTGTGATGTGTATTTATCACAGACGGTTCTACTTTAGAACCATTTGTGATGTCCAACCCTATTTATATTCGGACTCTACGGTTTGCCTGTGCCCCCCACTCAAACGATTAAGTTTCTCTAACTCTTCCTCCTTCCCCGATCCTGCCGCCTCCTCCCCGAGCCCATCGCTGTCATCCTCGATGTCGCCTCCACCTCGAGCCCGGCGTGCCTCCTCCCCCGAGCCCGGCGCGCCTCACCTTCGACGCCGCCCTGCTGCTCTGGTGCTCTCTGCTCGTCCTTCTCCTCGATGCCCCAAAGGTAACCGATGCAATGTGGTGGGCTTGATATTGCTACTGGAATATATTGTAATGTGGTGTGGTGGGCTTGAGATGAATGCTCTGTGATGATAATAGTCTTGCAATGTTGATTGATCTTTAGCATTTAGTATGTTACTTTCGGTTGGTTAATTGGTTGAACCTCTAGGATGAAAGTATAATTATCTGTTGTTTTTTGTTTAAAGATCATGTCGGCAGATAAGGAAAACACTATTTTAGAGCTCAAAGTTTGAATTAATATTGTCAGATTCAATTAATGAAGAGTGTAGACTAAAGTAGCGAGAAGGCCAAGATTAAATCTATTTCTTGTGTTCATGTGTGTCAGAACTTCTATTTCTTGTGAAGATGTCTTCTACTCATTCTTCATCATCATCACCTCATGCGTCTGATGCGCCGTCCTCTAAAAAATCCAAGCACGATAGAAGAAGAGGAATATTGAAAAGGCCCGAGGGCCGATTTACCATTACAGAGGTCGATGCGTTTGGGACCCCTCGCAATCCTCGCCGAGCAACGTCCGCAATCTGGAGAACGGTCGGAATAGTTTCACGGGAACATGTCAAAATCACCTACGATTCATGGAATGACTTGACCAAAGTTCAGAAAGGTGAGCTGCTGACGGATATTTTCCGATCGTTCGATATCCCGGAACAACACCAGGCCTCCGTGCGATGACACGTGTTGCTACAGGCGTGCATAGCGTGGAAGAACCTCAAGAGCACGCTTGTCAAGCAATACGTGGAGAAGAATCTGACACCCTTTTAGAAGTATTTATGGCGAAGAAGACGACAGATGATTTTAGGAGTGAAAGTGCGACGCACATGGTACTCCAGGCAAAAAACATGCACCCCCACAGACTCGGCATCGCTGGGTATGCGGGTAAAATCCCACAATGGAGGGATCAGGATGAGCATGCAAACCGTTGGGATGCCTCCCTGCTATTTTCTAGGATCCCTGATGAGTGCGCCCGAAACTTGCTAAGAGCGAGGTCATCTACCGTGTCTTCGGGGGCCATATCATTTCCAAACCCCGCAGACGAGGAAGTGTCCCAACGCTTGGTAAGATATTGAACTACCTAGTTTGTAATTACTCCATAACTTCATAGGAAGTGAAATGACATAATGGGCTATTTGCAGGAAGCGCTAAGTGCACAATCTTCCCAAGGCTCATTCTAGGCAGTCAGGGAGAGAGATATACTCTCCGCGGCCCTAGGAAACAATGAGCACATGGGTTGCACGAGAGGCCTTGATCTTTATGTTCCATAGAAACATGGATTCCCAGAGAACTCTAAAGCGTATCGGAGTGGGAAGAGAGCCAAAGCCGAGCGTGATGCACAGCTACGAGAGGAGATTCGTGAATCCCTTAGAGTTCATATCAATGATCGCGTCAGAGATGAGACACGATAGCAGATGGAGAGCCTTGAAGAAAGGCTTAGGGAAAATCAGTTGCAAGCCCCTGCCCCTACTGTGCTAGCCAACCCCCCCCTAACCGTTAAGTAGTTGCGCATCCAACCCTACCCCAAAAAGCGACGACAGATTTCCTGTCGATGGCATCCTAGTAATAACTATTATATCTGCAATGCTTGAATCATTGATAGGCCTGTTGGGGTAGTTAATTTTGTATTGTTATGTAGGTGGCTACGAAGTGCATGCTCCAAGTGAGATATGCCTCTGCTGCCCTGGACGCTGCTTGGGGCTAGGCGTTTCCATCCGATATTGGGGCCTTGTTGCATGGTCTAAATATAACGCCAGGTATTACAAAAGTGAATGTGGATGGTGTTCATTCTAATTTCAAGGTCGTCCCACTGCTGATGCCCCCAAACGACGAGGTCGTGACTCTAGGGTAAGCCATTGAAACATTCATCCAATGGCCCAAGAGGGACATCTGCCTGTAGCTACCTGCTCCGGTGTCAATTTCACAAGAATGTTTTGTAACGGTGCCAACTCCACAGGAGCTATCTGCACCAGAGTTACCTGCACCGATGTGGCAAGGGCTCGGTGCATCAGATGCATCTACACCTCGTGCCTGTTTGACTCTTGTCAAGCCGACCTCTAAAAAGCAAGGCGTCAAGGTCAAATAAAAAAAGCCCGATGATATCCCCTTCTTGCCGTTGGCCCGTGTTGACGATCAAATCGCCGATCTTATGAAATGAAAAGAGGAAAATGGCAAAGAGTTATTGGGAGAAAATGAGACTGCTCTTTTATTGCTATGAATTGGCTATTACAGGGGGTGCTTTCGACAAAGCAGTTGACTAATCCTAATTACACTGAGCACAATGCTTGCTATGCTATTGAAATCCAATCATCTGTTGATCTTCAGAATTGGATTGCCTTTTGCCGCTTGCGTTCTTCTTTAAATAGTTGACGAAGTGGCGGCAGTTACTCCTGGAAGTGGCGCCTGTTGGAAGTGTCGCGACTGGTCGGAGTGAGGCAACGGTTGATGAAGTAGCAACCGTTCTATGGTTGTGTGTCCGTGAGACACTTAACCATAGGGTAGTTGTTGTTAGTGTCTTTAGATTATGAAACGTCGCGTGGTATGGACCAAATATGACATCTGTTCCATTCATCACAAGGTATATAATATACTTGGAGTTGGATCCGAATGCCAGTTCATTACTTCTACGAGCGGTTATCTGGTCGGGGACTGGGTACAAGATCTCATCCGACCGAGGTATCCATGATATAACCTCTGGAATCCTTACGACCAAGGAGGTCGTGAGCTTTAAGGGTTACGACCATAAAGACATATGGTCTTTTATTATGTATTAAAGTAATACATAAAGATTTTAATCCTCGTTAGCTAGCCCCCGAACTTTAAATGAATTTTCTATGTGAACACTTTCTCCCGATGAAGTCGTATCGGGAAGACCCACATTTAATACCGTGACACACGAGGTGGTCTGTATTCACTTTAAAGTCGAGAAACTGCCTTGGAACACGAAGAGTTTTTCTGTCCGTTGGACAAAAGGTTTTGTTCGTTCGACTTTTGGGTAACTCCTGATTGCGGTTAAAGAATGGTGGCTATAAATCCCTTATCACGGGGCTTAGGGCTTTTACGCCTTCTGCTTTTCTTTTTCATCTCTAGAGAGGAAAATTGCCTTCGATCTCCTTTTGTCTACAACCTCCTTTCTTTCCTCATCCGAAACTCCGCCATGTCGGATCGTGTCACCAACTGGTTGGCTTCCGATCTGACTGAGAAGAAGCTTGAGAGCTTGGAGAAGATTGGGATGCTTCCTGACAAGAACCTGATTTCTTGGAGATCAGCAGACAGATAGCATTCTCCGAGCGGTGAGGATGGGAAAATTCCTGTTTTCCTTGTATATCAAATGCGGATTCAGATTCCCAGTTCACTCCTTTCTTCCCAAAGTTTTGGAGCATTACGGAGTTGAATTGGTGAATCTTGCTCCCAATGCTATCGCCAACCTCAGCATCTTCGTTTACCTTTGTGAGCTGTACTTGGTGATTGCCACAACTCTGGATCTCTTAAAGTACTACTACAGGATGGCGAAGTCGGGGAAGACGACCGAGACGCCTGGAGAGTGCACCTTGTGCCTCCACGACGGAAAAGCTGATGAGTACATTCCTATGTACTCAAAGTCTTTGTGGTCGTCATGGAAGAAAAACTGGTTCTACATGACGGTCACTCAGAAAGACAACCTTTACTATACTGGTAAGAAGGCGGTTGAGAATCCAGAATGACGCTCCTCCACGAAGAAGAAGGGAAAACTAGGGAGATGGGTTGAAGCCATCCAACTCCTTAATGTCAGGGGTTTAACCTCCTGGCATGTAGTAAAGGGTTTTTCCATGCGCCGGATCAACCCCTTGAAGGCCTGAGCATATCCGATGCTCTGGTATATTGGCCGTGATAATGTGACCAAAGACTCCAAGGAGGGTAAGTTCTGAAGAATTCCGACCAGTTTGCTTACATTGGTCATTTATTTTTGTGATCCTAAATTATCTTGTTTATCCTTACAGCTCTGTCTCCTGATCAGATCAGAAGTTGGATCAAAATGATCTTCACTGGAGAGCCTAGCGAGAAGGCTGATTTCCCTCGAATCTTAGTGGTTGTTTCCGCAAAAGAAAGGGCTGAGAGATTTAAGGTAAAAATATCAACCACTTTTCATCTTTATATGTTTTCTAATCGGTTTTACCATAAACCCTCTTTGATGTGTAGTCGGTCGGATTGAGGATCAATGAGGCCACTGAAAGTTGTGAGCCGATTGACGCTCCGACCACTCCTATGACCACACAAAATGTCGGTCTTATAGAGGTAGGTAACCGAACGGAAATGTATATCCTAGATGAAGGATTTTCATCACCTACCTAACTTTGATTGTTATTCTAGGCGGTTGTCGTGGACTCCAATGTGGTCGCTGAGGAACTGTCGGTTGCTACCGTGGCCACTATTGTGGAGACCGACGAGACCACACCCTCCGACCCCATGATCAGGGATCTTATTCTCGACCAACTGGTTGAGAATATTGCTTCCGACCTTCAATTGGAGGACGTAGCGGGTCTAAGCAACCCCACCGGTCCAGAGCTGGTGAAGTCAATTGAAAAGAAGAGGAAGGCAAGCGCGATGAATTTTGCGTCGACACGCTTCAAGATTAAGAACAAGAAAACGACTAGGTATGTATACATGAAATGAAGACTTATGTAAGTAATTACCTCTGGTGTTTTTTTAGAGTCTTGAACTCCTTTTCTTCTTGTCGTTGTAGATCATCTGGCATTCCGGTCAATGATGACCAGAGCACCCTTCAGGAGAAAACTCCTGAAGAGGTCAAGCCAGCCCCCGAGCAGGTGGTAGCACCAGCTCAGGAACCCGTGGTGGCTCCGACCATACTTGCAGAGGTGGTGGTTCCGACCACATTTGCAGAGGTGGTGGTCCTTGAGGATTCTCAGTAGGTTTCGACCCCTACTGAGAGTTCCTCTCGCAGAGTTACTTTTCCTTATCACCTTCGGATATTCAAGGATGAAGAACTTAATGAAGCGTGGGGAAGAATTTCGGACCGTCAAGCAATGGCGAGTCCTGACTCCATTTTTGCCGAATACAACAATATGGCAATTGAGGTAATCTTCCACGACCACTTTTAATAGCCTTCCCCTTAGGAAATACCTAAAGGATTTTGCTATTTTTTTGCAGCATTTTGTGGAGAATGTCGCTGTGGTCAGAGGACTGACCCAACGAATAAAGATCTTGGAGAAAAAGAACTCCGAATTAGAAAGTAAGCACCATTTTAGTGTCTTCTTCTTTACCATTTGGCTCTTTTTCTTTTAATTGATTCTCCACTTTATCATGTTTGATAGATTCAGAGAAGCTTAAAGAAGAAGTTATGGCTAAAGAAGCCATAATTATCAAGCTTAAAGAAGAATGTCAGAACAAGGACCGATTGATCGAATACCTGACGACCAGACGCAAAGAGGTTCTTGAGGCTATTGAGAAGAAATGCCAAGGTAACCGATCGTAAACACGACCAGTTTTGCTTCCTTTTTCTAGTCGTATTTACTTATCTTTTAGTTTACTCGTACTGAGCAAACTCAAGCATTGAGGCGAGTAGAAAAGGCTCTTGAGTTTGAGCGTAGCAAGGAGGCAGCCTTTGGGCAAAGTCTTGAAGATAAGGTAAAGGCCCTTAACAAGATGCTCTTCGATATGGGATCGGGAACGCAACTGCCCAATTTAGGAGATCCTATGGAGAAGATCAACTACCTTGGCCAACAACTCGAGGACCTGAGGAGTGTCCTCAAGACAACTCGAGAGAACCATACACAGACCATGCTTGATGCTGTCAAGAATGGAGTTAGTTTTGCCTTAGTAAAACTGAAAGTCTCCGACCCCTCCATAAATCTCCAAGCTATTGAGGAAGAGTTCAACTGCTCGGGAGAAGAAGCAACTAAAGTGTTCGAGAAAATGGCGCCTCTCGGACATAAGGTTGCAGAGGAAATGGAGGTCGGGTCTCGACGCAGCGACCAGTCTGGTGGCTCCGAGAAGTAAAAAAAATTGTAATATTTTGATAGTTGTAAATAAAACTTACATTTTATCATCAATGAAGTCTTTATTTTGTCTTCCTAAATTCACTGAATACTCATATATTTCCTAGCCCCCAACTGCTTGTGTTAGTAGAAGAGCTTTACTAAAGAAACAGTAGACCAAGAAAATAAGCAATAGCTACGACCACGGTACAGAGCATATGTTGATTATGTTATTGGATATGATCCAAGTATCACTAGGAAATCAATGTGGTTGGAACCAGTGTGTGATTTTGACTAGTCTTAGGTCATTTCCATAATCGAAATACTGTGAAGTACCTTGTGTGGTTGGAAGAAGGATAAGACTTGTATTGATTGATAAGAAAAAAATGCAAACATGTATGCAAAAAATGGCAAGTGAACTTGTTTATATGTTGTATCCAAAACTAGTCGTAATGGTTGCTAAGAACTAGAGACTAAAATAAACACTTCGTGAAACGTGTTCTTGATCGAGTTCCGACTGGCAGCGAGGATTGTAAGAAATGGACCATCGCTAGGAAGCTCCTTCCAGTGGGCAAGACCACGTGTGGAGAAGGAGAGGCTTCGACTAGGAGGCTTTCTGTGTCCCGACCAGTAGCCAAAACAAGAGTGGAACATATTGTTGAAGGTAAGAAATGTAGTCCCCGAAATCTTAAGCATGTAATGTACTATATGTAGTTGCCTATGTGATGCTCCAATTACTCATATATTTATGTAAGAAAAAAGTGTCGGGTCGCGCATGAGAACCATTGTCTGAATGGTCACGACTAGGACCCTTACGGCGTTTGACTTGCATGTTGTAGCCATAGAGTAATAGAGATCCTTAGAAAGGATATCAGAGAGAATGTGGTCTCCTCCGACCATTTAAACAACAATAATATATAAACCAGATGAGAGGACAGATATACAGACAACATCATTCGTCGAAAAGTAAAGGAAATGCTTCTTTATTAATAGATTGAAATAATGGAAAGTACAATTATACAAAGAACTTACACAGTTGATCAATATTCTAAGAATTGGACAAAACTCGCCCGTCGGACATAGCTAGTCGTACCGAACCAGGTCGGGTGACTTCGACCACAGTGTATGGACCTTCCTATTTGGGAGAAAGTTTATTGTGATTAACTTGATTCTGAATTCACCGTAGAACCAGATCACCTACATCTAGGCTACGAGGTTGCACCTTACGACTGTGGTACCTTCGCATGGCTTGTTGGCAAACTACTGATCGTATGAGGGCTTGGTTTCATTGTTCTTCAAGGAAATTGACGTCATCTTGGCTTCAGCACCATAAACCAAAAAAAATAGCATTTCACCGGTTGCACGACTGGTCGTGGTTCGAACAACCCATAACACAGAAGGAAGTTCTTGAACCCAAGCTCCTGACCGTTCGATTAACTGGTCGAACACTCAGTGTTTTATTCCTTACATTATGATATCATTGCCCCGCTCTACTGCTCCATTGCTCTGTAGATGAGTGATAGAAGCAAAATGTACCTTGATACCTAGATCGTCGCAGAATTCCTGAAAATTTTTGCTAGAGAACTGGGTACCGTTATCTGTGATTATACGATTGGGTATACCAAATCGTGTGATCACGTTTTTTGTGAGGAACCTCTTAGCGGATTTAGTTGTTGTTTTAACAGTTGGCTCAGCTTTTATCCATTTTATAAATGTGTCAATCATGACGAAAAGGAATTCGAAGCCCCTGGGAGCTCTTTAGAAAGGTCCTAGAATGTCTAGTCCCTAGGTTGCAAAAGGCCAAGAAAAAGGTATGGTTTGCAAAGCTTGTGCCGGCTGACGTACTTGTCGACTATGAAATTGACATTGTACGCATTTCGTCATGAGCTCTTTTGCATCATGAAGGGTAGTTGACCAATAGTATCCTTACCTGAAGGCTTTACCGACCAACGTTTTGTAGGAATGGTGTGCTCCATAGACTCCTCCATGAATGTTGGATAGCAACTTAATGCCATCCGTTTGAGATATGCATTTCATCGACACTCCGTGAGATCCTCGTTTATACAAGGTACTTTCGATCAGAGTGTATGATTTGACTTTTCGAGCTATACGATCAGCCTCTACATCATCATCAGGAATAATACCATGCTGAAGATAATTGTAGATCGACGTCATCCAATCTCTACCATAATCGTGATGGCGCCAGCTATCAACGATCTGTAGAGTATCCATGTTGTTAGGATCGATTTGTACGACCTCTAATGGAACATCTATATCCTCGGAAAGCTCGACCACCGAGCGTGAATTGAGTTGCTCGAGAAAAACTCCGGCGGGACAGGTGACCTAATGGAGGCCATCCATGCCAGCTGGTCTGCCAGAAAGTTTTCTTTTCTAGGAATGTGTTGGATCTAGAAACCGAAGAAGTGCTTTTTGAGTTTCCGTACTTCTGCCAGATAAGATGACATCTTGGTACTTGAGCATTGATACACTTTCCCGACTTGATTCACTACTAGTTGAGAATCGTCTTTCACTAGTAATATGTGAATCCCGAGCGAACGAGCTGCTCGGAGTCCTACTAGTAAACCTTTGTATTCTACCGCATTGTTTGTAGCAGGAAAGTTTAACTGGATGGCGTACTTGATGTGTTCGCCAATAGGGGATATCAAGACAACTCTAGCCCCCCAAGCCTTTAAGCATCAATGAGCCGTCAAAGTACATTGTCCACTCATCGTGGTCTTCGTACTCGGGCCCTTGGTGGGTTCAGGGTTTATCCATTTGGCAATGAATTCTGCTATTGCCTGGGACTTGATTGCCGTTCGTGAGATGAAATAGAGGTCAAACGCCCCAAGCTCGACCGCTCATTTTACTATTCGTCCTGATGATTCCCTGTTTCCAAGGACTTGACCCAAGGGATATCCGGTTGGTACGACCACTTTGTGGGCCTGAAAGTAATGCCTTAGTTTTCTTGAAGTCATAAGGAGACCATAGAGCAGCTGTTGTACCTGAGGATATCGTTCCTTTGGTCTATGTAAGAATTCGCTTACGTAATATACCGATCGTTGGATGTTTTCACGTTCAACAACCAGCACACCACTGAATGTTTGTGGCGTTGCAGCCACGTAAATCAGCAATGTTTCCCCCAACCTCAGAGAGACTAAGATCGGGGCACTCGTAATGTAATTTTTAAGTTCTTCAAAGGCGTCGTCTACTTCTTTAGTCCACTCAAAACTTCCGTGTTTTTGAAGAAGTTTAAAGAAAGGGAGACATTTTTCACCTAACCGTGCTATGAAATGACTAAGCACTGCCATACAGACAATTAGTTTTTGAACTTCTTTCTTCGTGGTCGGAGGACGCATCTGGTCGATGGCCGAGATTTTTGCTATATTTGCCTCAATACCTCTAGCCGAAACTAGGAAACCAAGAAGCTTTCCAGACGAAACTACAAACACACACTTCTCTGGATTTAACTTAATGTTATGCCGTCTTAAGTTATTGAAAGTCTCGTGTAGGTCAGAAATATGGTCGCCAGCATTGATGCTTTTTACGACCAAGTCATCAACATAGTCTTCTAGATTTTGATTTATCTAAGGATTAAATGTTTTCTGCATTAACCTTTGGAAAGTTGCACTAACATTTTTGAGACCAAATAACATCTTGACATAGCGAAGAATGCCATATGGAGTGATGAAGGAAGTTTTCTCTTCATCTTCTTTACTCATGTTAATCTGGTGGTACCCTGAGTATACATCTAAAAAACTTAACAACTACACCCGGAAGTGGAGTCTACAAGTTGGTCAATGCGTGGAAGGGGAAAGTCATCCTTCAGACAAGCTTTATTAAGATTTGTGAAGTCAATACACATTCGCCATTTCTCATTGCTTTTTCTAACCATTACAGGGTTGCCACGAGCCACTCTGGGTGGTCGACTTCACGAATAAATCCAGCCTTGAGGAGCTTGTCGATCTCCGACTGGATTGCTTCCTTCTGATCAAGTGCGAAACGCCAGAGCTTCTGCTTGACCGGTTTTTTGTCAGGCTGGAGAGCTAGTCTATGCTCGATCATCTCCCTGAGGACTCCAGGCAAGTCGAACGCCTGCCAGACGAATACTTCCTGATTTACTCGGAGGAAGAAGACGAGCGACTCTTCCTATTTGAGGTTGAGTCCTGCCCAGACTAGTACCTTTTTTGTCGGACGCATCAGCGTTTCTTGACCCAGACAGAGTGTTGACGCCTCCTGGAGGAGTGCCTTTGGCAAGTTGTACCTCCTTGGTCTGGTCGGTAGGTTTTGGCATCATCTTTGGCCTCGAGTGCTTGACCTGCATGGGTGACAGGTTAGTTTCCCTGGTCGGAAGCTCATCGACCAGTTCTAAGGACTTCTGATCACATGCATAAGTCATTTTGTGGTCTCCTCGAACCGTGACGACACCTTTTGGTCCTGGTGTCTTTAGACTCTGATAACCGTAATATGTGGCTATCAAGAATTTTACTAGAGCCAGACGACCAAGGATTCCGTTGTATGCGATTTCGAAATCTACCACATTAAACAGAATTTTCTCTGTTCGAAAGTTGTTGGGTCTTTCGAACGTAACCGATAGGGACAGCTGCCCTATCGGTTTGATGGTAGAACGAGGAACTATGCCGTGGAAAGCATATTTCACACGTTTCACCTTTGACCTGGGGATCTGCATCTCTTCCAATGCTCCCGCAAACAAACTATTTAAAGAGCTACCTCCATCTATTAAGACTCGATTAACTTTATAATTGTTAATGGTAGGTTCAACTACGATAGGAAATCTACCTGGTCGAGTCGACGGAATGAGGTAGTCTTCTTTGCTGAAGGAAATTACAGTTTTCGACCACCTGGATGGCTTGATAGTGATCGGAGACTCGGCATGGTTGACCTCCCGCTCCACGGCCTTTAGATGACGTCTGGAATCGTACAAGGAGGATCCTTCGAAGATCATGTCCACCGTATGTTGCGGCTCCTGGTAATCCATCTCTTCATCGCCATCTTTATTCTTCTTGGAGCTTGATTCTCCGAGTTCTGTTACAGAGGGGAATGGTTCTTTGCCTGAGTTGTAATCTTCCAGCTTACTTTGCCAGGCCCGACAGGTGTGTAGATTATGCTCTACCATTTTGTGAAGTGGACACCGCTTCTTTGATTTCTTGAAGTCACTGGTCGGAGCCTTACCTTTGTTCCGACCGGTGAAATCTTTCTTGCCCTTATTATACTTTTCTGGAATCGTAAATACTGCCTTGTTGTCAGGCTTGTGATTCTTCTTGTTCTTGGGAGACTTCTTGCTTTTCTTCTCCTGCTTCTCCAGACCCGACTGGGGATTCTTGTCCTTTCGATGTATGGTTTCATACCATTCGACCGCTTCACTAGCGGGCGTGTACTTATCCGCCATGTCAAAAAGTTCGACGGTTGTTCGTGGAGGATTTATTGCAATATCCTCTATAAATCGGCGATTCCTCGGCCTTGCATTGAAGGCCTGAATGATAGAAGATTCTCGCGATCTCCGTGATGGACTTCAACCGATCAATCTCTTGATATATTGTCGAAGAGTTTCATTGGTCTTCGCTTCATCCAATGAAGATCATCCTCCTTTCGGGGTGGTCGATGTCTCTTGAAATTTGGCGATTAGAGTATCATAGAGCTTCTCCTAAGTATAGATAAATCCGACGGTAGGTTAAGCAACCACCGTCGTCGACCCATCAAGGACCGTGGGCAAATAGTTTGCCATCACGTTATCGTTACGACGGCCGGGCTTGATAGCGGTAGAATAAATTTGAAGAAATTCTAACGGGTTCTAAGTCTCATTAAACTTCTCTATGTTGGTGGTGGAACCTATTTGACCAACTGATGACTTAAAGACTGCCGAGAATGCTTGGCGATGCAGAATGGAGTCGTGTCGCCTTCTCGAAAAGGATTTGGATTATAGTCGATGGATATCGGTTTCTCATATTTGCATATTTAGGATCCGGCGTCCTAACCCGGTCGTGGACGTTATGATGATTTCCTCGACCACCTACTTGGTTCAGATAATGCCTGAGGTCGCCTGAATCAAGTGGTCATTCCTCTTGGCGAGGAGGAGGAGTGGCTGCTGTGAAGAGCTGTCTTCCCTCGTGATTTTCTGGTCGGAATCTACGAGGGAGTCTTGGTCTTGCTCGATCCTCTGCTCAACCAGGTCATCGTGTGACTTTGTGAATTCCTCTGCTCCCGGTACATTTCTGTACGCTGCATAGTTTGTTGGAGGATCTCCGACACCTAACCTACAAGCTGAACATAATCTGGAGTTCCTGCTAAAGCAAGATCTGGATTATTCAAGATATCCCAGACTCGCTGCAGGTTTTGTATAGTTACCGAAGGTCGTGGCAGATTTTCGCTTGTAGTGGGCGTCTAGTGAGTCGAGGTTCCTCTCGACCTGCCGGTTGGCCCTGCCTGGTTCCTTACTCACGATGGGGGTAGGAACAAGTGAATTAACTAATGCACATCTATCAACTCGGTTGCCTCCGGTAGTTGGTGTTTGAGTGTCCGTACCATTTCCATCAGTAGGTAGTGGCGAGCTAACTCGTGGAGGACTGTGCATGGAATCCGGATTGGTATCTTTGATTGTGTTAACTTCGTGGCGCCAACAGTGATCTTCCAAGGAACTCCCGTCGTAGCAAAGGGAGAGCCTTCCAGTGCTTCTACAAGGAGTTTCCACGATGGAGAGCGGTAGGAGATTACTGCCTCTGACGGGCTTTGTGGTGGACTTATCCTGATTTGGCGGACCGCCGATCGTATGCTGAGTTTCACCATGCCCACTTGGCCAGTGATCGATGATAGTTTCATTGATACCTTTACCAGATGTCACTTGGCCCCCAGAATACGTAGGAGCCGTTGGCGAATACTGGTCACCCATGACAATATCGAGAGTACTTGGACTCTCTGGTCACCGCGCTGGGCTCCCATTGTCGCTTCTGCCGGTCGGATCGACCGGGCTTGCAGAGGTGTTGGGACGTTCCAAACTGGTCGGAACAAGCGGTTCCTCTGTGAGCACCATTGTTGGTGGCGGTGTATCCTCATCCATCCGGTCGATTTCGTCAATCTCTACGACTGACGAACCGGCGAATGAGGAGAAGGATGATGATATCCCGTTTTCTTCCATGGCACGGATGCATATGTCCATATCGAGGTTGGAGTAGTTCGCTAGGTCGAACTAGTTTTTCTCATCCCAAGTCCCCGCCATGTTCGCATGAGCGATAATAGAGCAAAGGAAGTGGATGAGGAATGCTTGAGCGAAGTAATCTTCAAGAACTCAACGCCTTCTTCCCTACGGACGGCGCTAGCTGTCGACAATCAAGTCATCGATCTTACGAAATGAAAGGAGGAAAATGGCAAAGAGTTCTTGGGAGAGAATGTGACTGCTTTTTATTGCTATAACCTCTGGAATCCTTACGACCACGGCAGTCGTGAGCCTTAGGAGTTACGACCATGAAGACATATGGTCTTTTATTATGTATTAAAGTAATACATAGAGATTTTAATCCTCGTCAGCCTAGTAATTCGTGCAAGGCCAATCGTTGGTCGAGAGGGTAAAGGACCTTGAAATCCTAGGATTGGCTTTCACGAGATTGCATAAATGGTACATGGAACAGCCCAACAAGACGGATGGATAATAGCGCACGTGTGTCAACGTCAAGTGCAGGCCGCATCATTTTCACCACGAGGTTCAAGACTGTGTCTTCACGGTGACCTTCGAGGACTTGTTCTTCCTCTTCAACCTCGACACCCTCGACGCCTCACTCATGCGCTGCTGGACATTATAAGCATGTACAATCATAGTTAACGTTCGTGTAATACATTAAATGTTATATATAACTCCTTGCTTGTGTGTGTGTGTGTGTGTGTGTTTGTGTGTGTGTGTGTGTTTGTGTAGGAAAATGGTATGGTACTCCTGAGAGTACGTACTCCCACCTCTCATATACCACGTAAATCATATGATGATACCTCTTTATCTATTTGTGCATACTCCAATAATGATTATAAGATACCCCAAAGTGAGTTCCATGAAAAATTTCATTAAATTGCACTTTTATATCAAAATTTGTGTATACACTTCTTTTATATATGAAAAAGGTATATAAAAAAATAAAGGGCTCCAATGAAAATTTTTCAATCAAATCTTATTGGAGTATCTTATAATTGGTATTTAAGTATACTGAAAATGATAAAGAAGTATAATATGTGCATTTAAGTGGTATATTGGAAGTGGGGGTACATACTCTCAGGAGTACGAAACGGGTGTCCTATACACACACATGATTTCTGAAGCCGAATTAGGGAAATCACTGGTAGGTTTCCTCGACCCACACTTGGTCTCCTTGCAAATCATCAAGGAGAATGCAAAATTCGTCGAGGATTACATGACAGGGTCATTGCTAGCTCACCGCCACAAGGAATTCATACTTTTGCCCTACAACTAGGAGTAAGTGTTGCACTAGTGGCTATACTTGTTGATTTGTACTTTATAACCAACACGAACTTAGGTTTAATAACCATGGCGACATACCCGTGTAGGTTCTATTGTATTCTAATTGTAATTATACCAAAACGGAACAAGGTAATATACCTAGATTCCCTAAAGAGGGCCAAAAACGACTTCACAGTTGTCCGATGATTAATCGACGGGTAAACATATTTCCTCCATAGATAACTCTATTGTAGTCTTTCCTTCCTTTGCAATGGATAAGGCTAACTTTTTGGAATTACGTAGGTCGTTCGCTGTGTACTTTGCTAAAGGAGGGAAATCCAAGGGAAGTATCCTGCGACCCGATCTAAATTTTTTGGTATTCACTAGTACACATTAATCCTATATAACACTTCATAGTAATGCCTCTCGAACTAACTAATTCTATTTCTGCAGTGCCACCAGCAGCCGACGGGCAAAACCTGTGGATGCTATGTTTACCACAACATGGAACTACTCCTTGGTTCCGTGATGACCAATGATCCCCAGGTTTGTCAATCTTGCAATAATTATTTCATACTTATCAAATTATATATGCACGAATTTAATCTTCCTAGTGACAGGTTGCGAACATTGATACAACTGCGTTGGAATAAGGCCTGCTCATAAACATTCGATGACAGTTTGTGTCATTCTTGAACTGTGAGGTCATAAATCCAGATGGAAAGTCCCACGATGTAGATTGAACTTGATTGTGATAAGATTGAACTTAATGGTATATGTGTGCAAATGTTCATGAATGGTTAATTTTAGTTCATTTGAGTTAATTGATTTGTGAAATGGATGTGCTTGTTTCTGAAATGAATGTGAATTGGATGTATATATGTACTTGTTGTGTTTCAGCTTGTTTCAGAGGGCATGGTTAGCATTTCCTGAGATTTGCCAATAAACAAAAATAGATTTAGCAATACAAAAGAATATCACAAAAGGTTCCTTATGACAAACCGTCCGTGATACACAAGCTATCACAGACGGTTTCATATACAAACCGTCTGTGATACACAAGCTATCACAGACGGTTTCATCTAAAAACCGTCTGTGATATATATCATCTATCACAGACGGTTCTGAGTTAATAACCGTCTGTGATAGTTTACATCACAGACGGTTGGAAAACCATCTATGATGACCTCATGTTATTACTGACCCATAAACTTAGATGCCTCATGAAACCGTCTGTGATGACGTTTTTTGAACCGTCTGTGATGACTTTTTCTGTAGTAGTGGTTCTTGGATTTGAGATTGATTTATTTGTTGATTGCATAGGTAAATCTGGCAATATTTGTAACTAATTGATACAATAAACAGCGTGTTGTATAGTATATGTGTAAAAACTGAAGTGCATATTGTAGTAGTATTTGTATAGTACAATGCTCCAACTAAAAAATAGAGTTTACTTGCTACTGTACTTCTTGCTCTTTTATTTGTGTAACCCCAGGCATATCAAGAACCAAATACTGCCTGCCACTTGTACCTACTCAGGCACAGATCCAGGACATCAACTAAACACTACATTTGATTTCACATGTGCCTGGTCAGGCAATTTAGCATACAAGACCAGACAACTCACATGCAGGTAAAATACCAAAGCAACTTATCCGAGGCACCAACCAAACGTGCCCTACATCCTGGCAGTATTTTGGTACATAAATCCCGGTGTTTATTTCCTTGTGCCACATGTGATCATAATTTAGGTTATCTTTTCTTTAATCATGACGAGAAAGAGAGTAGTGTGTGAGGACATTTTTATTGTAGTACTGTCTTCTTTAGGTTCCTTAATTACTTTCTTTGGGCTGCTTGTCTGAACTTTCTGATCCATCTGGAGCTTGCCGATCGATCAGACTATTGGCTAATATAACTAGTACCATACTTAATTGTTGTTAATAGTTGTGCTGAAGATTACTCCGTAGATCGAGATCGCTCATGTTCTTCGGTAACCAAACATAACTAATTTGGCCAAGAAAGTTTGGCATAATTTTAGAGCTAGCCCAACGTGTGCATGCACGTGAAGCCATTGCATGTGCAAACTTTTTGTGGCCATCGAGTGCTATGGCGCTTAATTAATTTGTCGCCGCCGGTCACCGGCCAGCCGCGCGCTTTTGTCCGCGGCGCTGTGTTTGCCGTCGTATCATCATTTCTTCTCCATTAGAAAAATGGACCGTCTATTTTCAATATAAGAAAAAATGTATTGACAAGTTGTATAAAACTAGGTCCATATGAATCCATCGGTCAGTTTAGTGGAAACATGCTCCGAAACTGGGACACACCGTAATCCTATAGCTTGCCTCATGTAAAAATTTTGTGTTGCAAACACGCTCCGAAAGTGAAAAGGCCTCTCCGTCTGCTATTAAAGACTATTTGGAACACGGGAAACTTTCTAGTCTCGTGCAAGAGGAACTGGACTGTCACATGTGAAACCCCCACATTTCTAGAATCCGGGAGAGATAGGCCTAAGCTGGCCACATGGCAGTGACGTGCTTCCATTGCTCATCTCATGCCTCTAGCCAAGCTAGGCTCTAGCTTCATCTGCCAAGAACTTTTGGCCGCGTAAGGTTCAGACAGCTGCCTACATTAAGTCTTTGCCGTGCGAGTGGTTTGGCTATTTGAGCGTTGACAGCAGCTTCCCCAGATCTGCCTACCAGCTTTGACTTAAAATTGCCTACGTGCGCGTACTAAAATGCAATTACCCATGTTTTTACTTGTACACGACAGCTAAACACGTGTACTTAGAAATAATTCGTACGAACTGTATCGGAGTACTCACTGCATTTTTTGCGTAGAGAGGATGGTTAAAGTGGTGCCCTAGCTACCTCTTTCAAGTTTGTGTTGCCGAATGAATTCCTGCGTGACTCCTCTCGTCTGATGTATGTGTCGTGGGGAGTGGGGATTCGATCGGTCGGCTGAAGCAGGCTAAGTCATTGGCAAATCCCGCTTCCTTACATTCGACAGAGACAAGGGGCATCGAATCGTGTGCTTTGTACGTATTGTTACTTTTAACTTCCTCTTACGTGGCCTCGGACGTGCAACTTTGACTATCCACTTCATAAGCATCACACCATATTAGTTATTTAGCGTGGCGGAATGCAAGCTCAGTTTAGATATTTAAAAAATTCTAGAAATAGAAGTAACTAGTGATGATGTTATTTGTCTAATTTTTAGTGTTCGTGATATTATTTTTCAGTACGTTATAAACGGTGTGTTCTTCCTCCGATTACGCTCTAATGCGATGTCACTGAGCTAATTTTCCCTTAAGGTATACTCTCGACGTTCATAAACGCATAACGCTTTTAGAAAGCATGCAATCAAATTTCTAATTTTTACTAATAATATATGAAAAACTATTTAGATTGGTCACGAAATAATAATATCATTAAATTTGTCATGATAAATATTTTCATAATGAAGGACCATGTGAGAGGGTCATGGATTATGTTGTAATGAACCATTGCAATTTGGGAAGGTCGAAAAATTGATTTGCAAATTTGTTGGACTTCTAGAGTTGTTTGTAGGCCGTCCTACGATCGGCTTGGCAGAGGTGCTTTGTCCAGGGTTTTGGTTTCGGAGAGTTTGAGTCAAGGGATGAGTTTGGATGACTTAGGTCAGGGTTTATAGGTTGTATGAGACATATTACTGCTAACGTGGGTCAAGTTATGAAGAACTTATGCCTGGAAACGATTTCCTTGTCTTTGGATGTGTAGGGTCGCTGAGTCAACCATGGTCAACAAAGAAGGATCGTGGCTACGCCATGGAGGAGCCGAGGCCCAAAACGATCGAGGATGTCGGGTGAGGTAGTAAGTTCAAGCATGACACGAGAAAGGTAGAAAATGTTGAAGGGAAGTTCGAACGGTGGGATTGCACCATGTGGCATGGTGGGTTCAAGTGAGGCGTGGTCCGATGGAACCGGAACGTGAGAGACTTGCCGGCGCATGGCAAGCCAGTGGTGCATCTACACATGGCAAGCATGGCGATTACTTGTAATGGATGGAGAAGACCAGGTCAAGGAAGGATATTTTGGTAGTTTGACTCAAAATATGCTTCCAAAGAAAACCGCAGCGCTTGAGTGGTGCTTGAGAAGACCGTTTAGGTCATGGAGAAGCTGGTATGATCAAGTTGGATCAAGACTAAGGACTTAGTGTATTCGGGCTTATGCACTTTGAAAATGTGCATAAGAGTAGAGTGTGAGTTAAAACCCGTGTGTGGGGGTTATAGGATTTCCCCTATTGTGCTAAGTGGATAGTATCTACTAAGGGTTGGATGTGGCTGGCTAGCCCATCTATTTAAGGGGTTGGGATGGAGACTTGTGATCATCCATCCAACTAACCTCTCTTGAGACTAAGCATTCATGAGTTCTAGGATTAGGGTTTGAGACAAGTTGAATGTTGTGGTGTGCTCTCTTGTCCTCCAAGTGGAATGACTGTAAAACCTTCATCCTCGAGTAGTAATACATCAATCTTTGTTCATCTCCATGAATGTCTCTTGTGTTGATTGCTTTGCTCTTGATTTGGTTGGTTTTTCCTCCCTCTCCCCTTCTTGATCTTGCTATGACAAGGACGTGTAAGATATAGAGATAACCTATAGAAATCAATCTCCACCCATCTAGGTACTTTCATGGCAAGTTCATGAAGAAACCGAGTTTTTGCTCTTTTTGGCCTCTCCAAGTGATTTCTTGATCTAGCTATTTTTTCCTCAATTTTTTGGTGTTCTTGCTTACTATAATATGTGAGAATGCATCTAGAGCCATCTTGGCCATCATCTACCCACGAGAAAGTCATGTTCACCGTTTTTGGTTTTTACCCGGTTTTGGTGCAACCTTCCTTCAAACGGAAAAATGTTAGAACTTTGGCAACGATTTTCTTGATCATTGATTGGAATAGGTTCCTGACATCCTCGAGAAGATGCATACCAAATGTAACACCCTGGTTTTCGGAGTCTTTTTGAATTTTGCAAAATAAAAAGAACCATTTTGTTTTGATGAGAATTCAAAGCTTAACTTGAGATTTTAAAAGATCTTTAAATGACTAAACCAAACTTCAACTAAATCGGTTCGGTTTCTTTTGGAGTTGCTGGAGTTTTTCCTTTTCTCTGTTTGCCCCGTGCCTTCTCTCGGCCCAGTTCTATCTTTCTTCTTGGGAAGACCTCCCTGGTGCTTGGACCTCCCTCGAGTTCAGACCTCCTCTTAACCTCTTGGGACCTCCCCTTGTGCTCATTGCTTGGACTTTCCTTTAGTCCAGATCTCTTCAGACCTCTTTGTTGGTTTGAATCTCTTCGCACCTCTTTGTTGGTTTGAATCTTTTTGTGGTTTAGACCTCTTTTGTCCAAACCTCCTTTTTCGTCTGCACCTCCCTTGCGATTCGGACCTCCTCCTTGTCCAGACCACCCTTGGGTTGACCACCCTTTGGGATCGTCCACCCCGAGGCGCTCTAGCTCGGGTTTGTGTTTCAAATGTTCTTGATTTCAAAATTCTAATTTTGGGTTGAATCCTTTCATTTGGACCTCCTTGTGTCCATCTCGAACCTCTTTTGAACTTCCCTCGTGTTTGCTCACCGCCTCCTCCGTCTCTTCCTCTCTGTTGCTCCTCTCCTTTGGCTCCATCTTGACCGTCAAGACCTCCATCGGGTTCATCCTGGCCGCCGAGACCTCCTTTGCTTTCATCTTGACCGTTGAGACCTCTTTTGATCTCATCTTAACCGCCAAGCCCTCCCTTGTTTCATCTCCTCCGCTGGATCCTCCTTTTCGCTTGATCTCCTTTTCCTTCACGTGGTCCGAACCGCCGTGCCTTTCCCCTCTCGAGGAGTGTCTGATTGAGCTTGAGCGGTCCGATGGAGATAAACGTCGGCGATACTGAACGTTCCTATCACCTCGGTCCACCCGATCAAAATTAGACGGCTCGCTTCATCGCGCTTCTTTCCTTGTCCTTTGACCTCCTCGCCCTCTAGATTCTCCGCGTGGTCTTTTGCAAAGACCACCCTCTTGGGTCGTGACCTCCCCTTGAGGCCGAACCTCCTCTCTTTTTGTCGCTTTGTCATGACCTCCTCTTTTTGTCGCTTTTGCCGTGACCTTCTCCCTTTTGTCGTTTTGTCATGACCTCCCTTGAGGCCATGACCTCCTCCTTTTGTCTTGTTGCCGCGACCTCCTATGGTCTTTTAGTAAAGACCACCCTTCTCGGTCTTTTTGCAAAGACCACCTCTGCGGGACCTCCTCAAGGTCTCCGCAGGACCTCCCGCCTGAGCTTTGACTGGTCCCATTTATCAGTCACGCTCCTTTTCTTTTTTCGGCCGTATCTTTGGGGCCACAGAAGTCTTCGTGCATTTAATGCTAATTGACTCGCATTAAATGCTATCACTTTTTGCAGCACCCGTTCTTTCTCTTGTCTCTTCTTTTACCTGCTCCTATCTTTTCCTTCACTTACTTTTGGGACACGCGAGTGCCTTGAAACTCCCAGCAGCTCCAATTCTCTTACTCTTCCGACCAGCTCTTGGACCTCCTTCCAAGCTGTTGGTTCTTCTCGAGTAGCACCTTGGACCTCCTCCAAACTGTTGAAGCCTCTCTGTTGGTTTTATTTTGGTGTTTCATTAGAGTTCATTTGAATCTTACTTGAACTTTATTTGAGCCACTCTGCTTTCTCCTGTAGATTGTGAAGGCAATCAAGAGCCCAAGTTCTTTGAGGAAGAAGAAGACACTCAAGCCTTTGAGCAAGGCAAGTTACACCCTTGATCATGTTGCACCCATTATTTCAAATTATCTATGTTCGCATTTCAAGTATTATCGCATGCTTACTTCAATTCAAGTATTTCAATCCATGTTTTAACTGTGTAGTTACTCCTAAATCCGTTGTACAACCAACCTTGATTATCGAATCTGATGAGGATCTAATAATCCTCATTTTATCATTTATCTATAATTCTTATTATAGGTAAATATGACGTCATATGGTCCCTGAGTATATCCCATATATTTACAAGGGAGAAGCCAACCAGGTGGTCGTAAGTTCTTCTACGACCACCCCTATAGTCGTAAGTCCTGCTACGACTGCCTCATGGTCGTAAGTTCTTCTACGATCACTATCCAGTCGTAAGTTATTATACGACTACCCTATGGTCGTAAGCTCTTCTACGACCAGGTTAGTTACGACCACCCTATGATCAACAGAGCCTACAAATGAGTGGGTCCAATCGATTGGGGAATTCAAGCAGTCAATATACGTTGTTATTCTACGGAGTAACATCACATAATACTCCATTATCTCTGACAAGTAACTGCCAGACGGCATGGAGGAGTTAATACCCCGGTGATTACTGCAAACATGCACCCGTTATAGGAACTGATGAGGTGCCACTTCACTTGGAGAAACGACCACTCCTTCACCGACTATATAAAGGTGGCAGTCAGAGAGGAACGGGACGGACAACAGAGAACGAGACAGAAGGCAATCGGGAAGATAGGCACTATCCTTTGTAATAGTCTTTGTCTTTCTCCTGATTGTAGAAAATACACTCAATACCATGCACACACAGGAGTAGGGTTGTTATTCTCTCCGAGAAAGCTTTGAACTCAGTATAAAAATCCCCGTGTCAAACTCTCAGCATGATTTCATTCTTGTAGAGCCCCCGAATCAAACAATCTTTACATAAGATCGGTTCTAAAACACCGACAGTTGGCGCCGACCGTGGGGAACTTCCGGTAATCTCTTGTCAACATACTCTCTTTTTCCAATCCTCATGCACTCATGGCAGGAGAATGGAACGAGGAGAACCTGGTTCGACTTGGCGGTCTACGCAGACGCCGACATGGATGCCGGTTTCGACTCACGAGCCGAGTATTGGTCATCCGATGGCATTGCCGCCTCCCGGAGATCTTTCTCGCACATCCAGAGACCATGCCACCGATGGAGTTGAGGAGGGATCCTTATCCCCCATAACAGTACGTCCAACAGTGGAATCGATTTCCTCAAAGGACAAGGGTCAATCCGACCATAATCAGGACTACACCCAAGCGGACTGACAACACGACGAGAGTTTTTCCTCCGAGTGTCTGAGTCCCCCTAAGGCGGTCCGACTTGGCAAGACAAGTTCTGGAAGCCACAATTCCAGGGCTTCGCTAGCATCTAGTGGTCCTCCTCTCCGGTTAACGCCACAGAGAATGGGATCAAGCATGTTTTTCCTGCAAATTCGACCATCTCTCCGCAGGTCACATCTACGGACAGAGACGGTTATAACCCAGAGTTTCCCTTCCTGGAGGGGATTACTCCAAGTCGCCAGATGGTGTCTCTCGACTACTCCTCAAGCGGGGAAGCCTCAAGCGCAAGTGAGAATCATTAATGGAGGTCTTCGCCCTTCCTGATCAAGGTCACCCTTCTAGAGGCCGAACTATGGACCCTCCTCAAGATCACGACCGTGCCCCTCGTAATAATGGCAAGAGCACCACCAAGGATGGATGGAACCAACACTCTGATGAGTGTGAGGGAAATCCTCGACATACCCGCACTCTATTGAGGTAGTTTCAAGGATCTGATGTGGAAGATCTTGAAGCAATTCGACGAAAGAAAATTGCAGCCCAGAAAAATCTGCTCGACGATCCATGTCGATCGAGGAAGCTCAAGAACTCTAGCACATCAACGACCTCCTTGAGAACCCGACTCGAGAGCTTGCCCGAGTGCCAGGCTATGACCTCTTTGTCGAAGAGATCGCACAAAGGCTTCGGAGCACGATGGTAAGATCGAAGCACCTCACCAACATCATTCAGAAGTCGAGTAATACGACTTTTTCATTCACTGATCGTTCGAACAATTCACCGCGTAAAGATCGGCGCAACGACAAGTCACATCGATCTCCTACCCGGAGAAATGTCCTTCGAACGTCAGATGATCAACAAGCCACTCGGAGAGGTGATCGCTCACCATTCCGACATGGAAATCTGCAGCAACAGATGGAATACGAGGAGTATTTGCCTCGTAAGATCGAGACCTACTACAGGTCAGGTAAACCTGTCACCAGGTATCGTCGAATACGATCACTTGGTGATATCAACCCTTCTTTCTTGCAAAGGAGGTGTCAAGAAGTCATTTCCGGATGTCGGGCCTTCTCACCTGACCTCCGAAAGCAGATTCGTTGTCAGCTGCTTTCACCAAAGGAACATGGAGAAGTTTGATGGATCTCAAAATCTCATCGAATTCCTTTAAATTTATACAACAGCTGTCCGAGCAGCAGGAGTAGGAGAGCATGTAATGGCGAATTACCTTCCAACTGTGCTCGAAGGGTCCGCTCGATCGTGGCTACTAAACCAACCATTCGAGTCGATCTATTCGTGGCAACACCTCTGCGACCTTCTACTAGCAAACTTCCAAGGCACCTACAATCGCTCTGGAAAGGAGGACGACTTGCATTGATGAGACAAAACGACCACGAGACCTTACGCAAATTCATTAGGCGCTTTAGTCGGTTCAGAATTCAATTCCAGAGGTTTTTGACTCATCTGTCATTAGAGCTTTCATGCAGGGAGTCCGCAGTAGAAGAATAATGGAGGATATCGCTTTGAATCCTCCTACTACCGTCGCCGAACTCTTTGAGATGGCCGATCGGTATGCGACTGCTTCTGAGGCAGTCAAATGGAACAACAAAATTGATCGGGAAGACAATACCTCTCGAGAGCCAGGCGAAGGTGGCAAAAAGAAAGATAAGAAAGCTAAAAAGTCCAAGAACAAGGCGAAGGGCCAAAAACCTCAAGCCAAGCCGGTTCTAAGGAGGTCTTGGTCAGAAACGATAAGGAGCCACGAAGTTCCAAACCATACTCCAACCGAGGCAAAGGTAAGCACCCGATCGGAAGAATGACAAGCCTTGGTGGTGTCCTTTCCATAAAAAGGAAGGACATGATCTTCAGAATCGCCGAAGTTTTCCAATGAAAACTCGAGGGCTACTAATGGCAAAGGACCACTTCCCACTCTCGAAAGGTGTAGGGCAAACGAGTGGTCGAAGTCGCTCGGATGACGATGAGGAGATGCTGCTCCAAGATTTGCAACATACCGCCGAGCACATTCACGGGATCATCAAGCATATGAATCAAAGCGGCGACTTAAAGTTGCGAACGCGAGGTAAACTCTATAGACCCTTCTATCGCCAATAAATTACGAAGTGGTCAAAGTCACCATCTCCTTCGAGAAGGGTGACTGCCCGATTCCTTCGACTCGACCAGGTCGATATCCGATCGTAGTCGAACCCACCATCAACAATTATCAAGTCTATTGAGTTTTAGTTGATGGTGGCAGCTCGTTAAACATCCTGTTTACGAGTGCCCTGGACGAAATGCAAGTACCTAGAACTAAGGTAAGACCAGTACGATACTCCTTTCATGGGATCTTACCGGGGTCTTCGGCCAAACCTGTTGGCCAAGTTTCTCTTCCTTTAACATTTGGTTCACCAAGTAATTTCAGGACAGAGAAGATCTCCTTTGATGTGGTCGATTTCAATACGGCATATAACGCCATACTCGGACGACCAACTTTGGTAAAATTCTTAATGGCTACTCATTACGGGTATCAATGTCTTAAGATGACAGGTCCCAAAGGAGTAATCATAATCCATTGTGACAAGAAGATGGCACATACCTGCGACCGTCGATCCCTCGAGATGGTTGGTCAAATACCAACTCGAGAAGAAAGTCAGCCTTCGACTAACAAGGCGAAGCCTAAAGCTGCACCAAAGTTGAATGACCAAGTCAAAGAGGTTCCTCTGGACGCAGGGGAGCCCTCGGAGACTGTTCGCATCGGGGATACTTTCAACCCCAAGTAGGAAGACGCCCTCACCACCTTCCTCCAAGCTAATGCAGATGTCTTCGTGTGGCAAGCATCCAACATGCCTGGAGTCCCTAGGGAGGTGATCAAGCACATGCTAGCTTTACGGCCTGATAAAGTACCCGTAAAACAAAAATTACGAAGATTTGCCCCTGATCGACGAGATGCTATCAAATCAGAATTGGACAAGCTACTTAAAGTAGGCTTTATAAGAGAAGTTGACCACCCAGTGGTTAGCTAATCTGTAATGGTTAGGAAGTTGACGGCAAATGGCGATGTAAGCGAGACTTCATCGATCTAAATAAAGCTTGTCCAAAAGATGATTTCCCTTTAACTCGTGTCGATCGGCTTGGTTGATTCTCTCGCAGGTTGTGAAGTGTTAAGTTTTCTAGATGCATATTCGTTACCACCGGATCAATATGTGTCTAGACGATGAAGAAAAGATCGCATTCATTACACCATTTGGTATATTTTGCTATGTCAAAATGCCATTTGGTCTAAAAAATGCCGGGCACTTCTTTTCCACGCTTGATGCAATCGATTTTTTCATCTCAACTAGGTCAAACACTCGAAGCCTGTGTTGATGATCTAGTCGTTAAAAGCATAAAGAGACTTAATCATATCACTGACCTACAAGAAACATTCGCCAACCTCAGAAAACATCGCTTGAAACTCAATCCTGAGAAGTGTATGTTCGGAGTCTCTTCAGAAAAATTGCTTGGATTCCTAGTATCTATACGAGGAATTGAAGAAAATCCTGAAAAGATACAGGCCATTGTCCAAATGCGCCCTCCGACCACGAAGAAAGAACTCCAGAAACTCACAGGGTGCATGCGGCTTTAAGTCGTTTCATCACGCGGCTGGGCGAAAAAGGACTACCCTTCTTCAAACTTCTAAGGAAGCACGAGGGTTTTGAGTAGTCAAAAGAGGCAAATGCTACCCTTGAGGATGTCAAGAGGTATCTTACGAGTTCTCCTATTCTGGTTTCTCCGAGGCCAGAAGAGACGCTCTTAATTTACCTAGCTGCCACGCCACAGGCAGTGAGCGCAGTACCAGTTTACTACGTAAGTGAAGTTTTACACAGGCCTAAAGAGCATTACCCTCAGGTCCAAAAACTTCTATATGCCCTCCTCATGTCTTTGAGGAAACCTGCGACATTATTTTCAGTGCACAAAATAGTCAGTCTGGCCTCGAGTTTCCTTGGGAGCGATTAGAGAACTCAGTATTTAACTTGTAATACTTAACCATTAAGATGATTCAAGCATTACAAATCAAATATCACGACTCTCGGCGATATGTACTTCCCGAAGTGCAAGACACACACTACTACAGAAGCCTCATCACGAGCGGTTCGAATCATCATCATCGCATTTGTTTCCAACCGTCTATATTTGTTGGTCTGTGATATGACGATTATCACTGAGACGGTTCAAAACCGTCTCGGATAAAGATTATCACTGAGCGGTTTTTGTTGAAACCGTCTGTGAAGGCTATTATCACAGACGGTTTTCATCAAAAACCGTTTGTGATCCGAGAATATCACCGACGGTTTAATTTACAAACCGTCTGTGATGACATTTTCACAGACGGTTCTTGTTCAGAACCATCTGTGATGAGTTTTCACAGACGGTTCTTGTTTAGAACCGTCTGTGATAGCCTTTTCTGTGGCAAAAAAACCAAAACGGCTGCTAAAACTTCAGAGGCCGTTTAGAGGCCCTAAACGACCTTTTTTGGGGTTTTCACTTTTTCGAGACCTCACGAAGAGAATTTGACCTTGACTTATGGATTTTTGGATTGAGCTTTTCGTTAGCTTTCCAATGAGCCAAAGAACGTCGCAATCGGAGTTCATATGCAAAAGTTATGATGATTTTACCGAACGGTGCGCGATCTACCATCTATATTTTTGCCCAAACCAAATAACTCAACATGAACTACACACATCACAAGAGCATCACCCACATCAAAGTAGCATCAACTCAAGAATCCACATCACAAAGCAAAGGGGAGTAGAGAGTGAGGTCGTGGGAGGCCAAGGGCACGAGGTCGTGGGAGGCCAGTGATTTACGAGGTCGAGGCGAGGTGGAGGAGGCCGAGGTGATGGTTCGGATGAGGCCGGACGTGAGGCCGACGAGGACGAGGAGGAGGCGGCGTGGCGACAAGTGAGGCCGGGCGCAAGGTGAGGAGGAGAAACGGCAGAGGAGGAGATGGAGGTATGAGCTGTGAGGAGGAGAGACCGCAGAGGAGGAGATGGAGGTTATATAAAGCGAGTTTGAGCCAAACGCCCATTATGTTCAAATTGTCGCTTCCGCCTAACAATCGAGACGGTTCTTGTTAAGAACCGCTTGTGATAGCACCTATCATAGACGGTTTTTAATAGAACTGCTCAGGATCATTCCTGATTTGTTCTATTAAAGAACCGTCTCGTGACACAAGGCATCCAGAGCGGCAAAGGCGGACAGAGGCAATGCGCATGCCAGGCGGCAGAGGATAGTGTCGAACCCGGAGCGAAGGATCCCGAATTTCTGTGGTTCATACATTAGTCCAGATAGCTAATGTACACAATCAAACAAAAGTGATAATCAAAACATATCACGATTTTATTAATATTTATTCAGAGTTTATTACAAAGGGCCCGAGGCCAAATAAAGTAAAACACAATGAAGCGAGAATGATAGTAGTAGACCCAACGATTCGCCACAGTAATCGCTCTGGGCGCACCTAGGCGCCAAGATCCTCACCGCCCCGGTAGATAACTTCTCCTAATAAAGATTATTCAAGAAGAGTGAGCACTACTACCGTGCTCGCAAGTTACACCCAATATGGAATTGATATGCATGCATAAGGTAGACAAAGGATCTTGGCAAGGTTATTTTATGAAAGCGCTAGCTTTTAATTTAAATAATCATATTAGATTTCAAAGCCATTTCATACAATAACCATTTTAAGTAACAATAGTTTATTGTGGATAACCTCCATAAAAGATGATGGATATCCTCCAATCACAATGGCTACCCGCCTAATTTTCCCCACAGACTATCCATCCTGAAATTATCTGTTGAAATCACTTTTAAAACCAAAAACAAAACTAACTCGAGTGGCTTTGCTAGCATGTCCATGATCATGACGCGCTATTCAATAGTTTCTACTCGCAGAGTTTGTACAACTTTACCCACACGAGATATTATACTCTTTGTGTCGGCCAATCCACGCTTCCTAAGGCGTGTGACAGAGCAAACATCACAAGGTCGTTATAATGTTCTACCTCAAAGTACTTGTGCCCGCTAAGGTTTCGCTTCCATTGACCGACTGTCCTCCAAAACCCCTCTTGCGCCAGATGGGAAAAACTGTCTACCCGACACCCATACATACAACATAGCACCAATAACTAAGAGGTATTACAAATTATTAAGCTGTGTCCGCCCATACAGACATGTGGTTGTACGATAAGGCATAACAAAATGCGCCAAAGACCGGTCCTCAATTGACTTAAGGCGTCATTCAATTTAAACCTCGGTCTTAATCTTAACCAGACTAAGCCTGCATAAACCTCGCACCCACCATTCATCCTTTTCGCCCAAGTCCAAACCTTTTTATTTTATTTCTATAAAACCATCTTTACAAATTCGCTATGGTAAAACAATACCATAGTTTTAATTTTCAAAGAAAGTTTATTGAGTTGGCTAAAATTCTCCCAAAAACATAAATCATGGTCTAAGTATTTATGAAGCATTTGATTATTAAACATAATAATTTATCTAAAGTGACAAAGGAATGACATGGCAACATCCAAAATTTGGCATACAAGGATAATAGGAATAACTAATTATTTAAACAGAATTTGAAATACTTGAATAAAATTATGCATGCATTTAATAATTTAAAACTGAATTTAATTAACTTTAAAATAATAGGGCAAATGGTCAAAGTATAACTTGCCTTCGTTGCGAACCGAAAATCTAAGTCTTGAGAAGTATCAAATTTTTAATCGCCAAAGTCTAAACGTGAAAATAAGGCAAATCAAATAAAATTCAAATAAAACTCAGAAATACAAAATAAACCAAGTCTAAATATAATAATTTTATTTTATTGAGCTAGATAATCAAATTATAAAATTTTAGAAATTTGTTTCACTAAATTTGGAGTTAGGATTCAATTATTATGAATTTTACAAATTTTAACCTAAATTTGATATTTAAAAGAATTCTAAATTCTAAAACAGAACTAAAATGAACTCTAAATTGAATTATTATATTTTATTTAGTTAGACAATAATTTTCTAAAATTTTAGCAACTTGAATCATCTAATTTGGAGTTATAATGCAAAAGTTATGAATTTTACAAATTTTAAACTAAATCATATTTAAACAATTTTCTCGAATTATTCTCCTAAAGGAAATTCTAATTATTAAGCATGGTGACGTCAGCAATGATTTTCCGGAATTAAAATAATTTGAATTAACTTTCGACATGTAGGGCCTAATGTCATAGACTCGGCTCACATGGACCAAGTCCACGTAATCGAAAGGCTCGTGGTGGCGCCGATTTGGCAGTGAGGGTGATGGCACCCACGTGGCGTGAGGTGGCGCCACCGTGGTGCTTACGTGGCAGGCCATGTTGGCGAGACGAGTGCCACAGCGGAACCCGATGGTCTCCCATGGCGCATGCTACAGCAATGCGGTGAGGGTACGAGGAGGAAGAGGGTGACAATGGCGGTTCGGTGCTCTCACCCAATCGCCGAGATGAGGACTTGAGGCGAGCGGCAAGGAGAGGAAAAAGCGGCGGTTCTGTTCAACGGCGACGACGAGCTACGTGACTCTCCGGCCGGGAAGGTGCGAGACGGGACGACGAGATCAAGGCGACCAAGGTGGGTTCGGGTGGCCGAGAGTCGCGGTGGCGCTGCAATTGACGACGGAAGCTTGGTGGCAAGTAGCTATTTCTCAAATTCCGTAGTATGGGGAGGAGAAAGGAAGTGGGTGGTGGTGGTGAGTTGGGAGTTCAAGGCGCACCCGAGGCTCCTTTATAGGGCAGGCAAAGCGAGGAGACGGAGATCGTGGGGCATCAATGGCGGCGGGCTAAGTGGAGTTTAAAAGGGGTTAAAGAGAGGGAAAACGGCAGAGTGAGCGGCGAGAGACGCTGGTTTGATTAAGCATAAACGCTACGAGAAAAAGGGAAGTAAAGCGCGGTGTTAATGCTTGAGTGAAGGGCTGCTATGGCGCAAAGGATGCGCGAGGAAGACGGGGCGAGGGAGAAGAAAGTGATGAGCCATATGATCATGATCCAAGGGCTCTGAGCAAACCTGTGGGTGTGGTAGGGACCGCTGATTGAAATCCAACGGTGCCGAGAAGAGGAAGGCGCATGTGGAGAGGGCTGGGCTTGGGCTGTGCACATCGCAGGAATAAATGGGCCGACCAAGTTTCGCCCAAACACTGCTTTTGATTTTCTTTTCATTTTCTATTTTAAATATTCAGCTTTAATTCATTTCAAATTTTAGAATATAGCAAAATAATTCCAAAAATTCTAGAAAAATTCTCATAAATTTTAGAGACATTTTAGACTTAATAAAATTATTTCCAACTTAAACTTGATAATAGATTTTGTAGTTAAATTTATTTTAGCTTTAACTAATTAGGGAAAAGTTTTAAAATTTCGAATTTCCACAAAAATAATTAAATTTTAAATTTTCTCTGAAATTTGAAAAATTGGGCTGTTACAAACCTTCCCCTTAAAGGAATCTCGACCCCGAGATTCAGACTTCAGCCGCAAGGAGATGGGGATATCCTGCTTTAATATCTTCTTCTCGCTCCCTGTGGCTTCACTTTCGGGTGGTTGCTCCAATCGACTTTATATGAACGGATGATCTTGTTCTCGTAACACGCTCGCGACGCCTAGAATCTTGATTGGTTGTTCTACATAAGTGAGGTCTTCTTGTAGATCAATACTCTCCGAGGAGTTTGATCTTCCGCACTCAAGGCACTTCTTTAGTTGTGACACATGAAAGACGCTAGTAATCGCAGACAAGGAGGTTAAGGCCCAACCGATAAGTTTACTTCACCTCTTGCCAAAATTTTGTAAGGACCCACAAATCTGGTGCGAAGTTTTCCTTTGGTCCGAACCTTCTTACTCCTCCGAGTGGAGTAACTCGAGATAAACAAAATCTCCTATTTGAAAGGTCAATTTCTTCGACGTTGTCAAGATAACTTTTCTCGCCGAGTTTGAGCCACTTTCAGACGTTCTCTTATTGCTTTAACCTTGTTCTCGCCTTTCTTTTGATTAATTCGTCCAAGAATTGGTGCTCTCCTACTTCATCCCAAAGGAGGGAGTTCTCGATTTTCGCCATATAAAGCTTCAAATGGAGACATCTCAGAGACTAGCTTGGTAGCTATTGTTGTACGAGAATTTCGCAAAGGGCGATTCTTGTCCCAACTTTTTCCATAGTCTAAGGCATGCTCAAGCATATCTTCAAGAACTTGGTTGACGTTGCTCGTCCGACCATCCGCTCGAGGGTGATATCAGATCAAGTTGAGTCTGGTTCCTAAAGCTTCGTGAAGACTCTTCCAAAATCGAAGTGAATCGGGAACCTCTATCGGAGACAATCTTCTTGGGTACACCATGTAAACAAACAATCTTGGCCACATATAATTCAGCTAGTTTGCTACTCGATAAGTGGTCTTGATCGAATGAAATGGGCCACTTTGGTCAATCGGTCAATTATCACCCAAATGGAATCACATCCTGCTTGGGTCCTAGGAAGTCCCAGAATGAAATCCATACCAATTTCTTCCCACTTCCATTCAGAATTGGTAATGGTTGTAACAAACCAATGGTCTTTGATGTTCGCCTTAACTCGCTGACATACATCACAACGGCAACAAATTCAGCGATTTCGCTTCATGCCGACTCCACCAATACTTTCTTTCAGATCCCGTACATTTTGGTACTTCCGGATGAATGGAGTAGGGTGATTCATGTGCTTCTTTTCAGAATTGACTGCTTTAATTCCTCGCCGATTAGGCACACGATGCGATTTCCAACCACATCGCTCCTTGCTCATCTTCAGAGAATCTCGGGCTTTGCCTCTTCTCATATTCTTTTGATTTCTTTGATGTCTTCGCCTTCTAACCTGCTTTTTCTCTAATCTGACTCAAGAGTGGGTTGAACTTCCAAAGCATTGATACATCCTTGTTTAACAATCTCCAGATTTAGATGCTTCAGATTCTTCATATAATTCGGCCGATTCTTTTGAACTAGGATGGTATTGCACACGCCTTTCTACTTAGGGCATCTCGCAACTACATTTGCTTTTACCCGATGATAATGAATTCCAAGGTCGTAATCTTTTATCGGCTCTAGCCATCTTCGTTGTCCGAGGTTGAGTTCGATCGAGTAAAAATGTATTTCAGACTTTATGATCCGTGAAAATCTCACAAATGTTACCAATGAGATAATGCCGCCAGATTTTCGTGAGCATGCACAATTGTCGCTAACTCAAGATCATGCGCTCGGATAATTTCCTTCGTGGTCTTAATCGACGAGATGCATAAGCCACTACTTTGCCTTCTTGCATAAGTACACATCCAAGTCCTTGACGGATGCATCACGAAGATTTCAAAGTCCTTATGAATATCAGCAAGATTAACACCGGTGCAGTACACTAATCTCTTCTTCAGTTCTTGGAAACTCTTTTCACAGGCCTCTGTCCATTCAAACTTTTTCTCCTTTTTCAGAAGTTGAGTCATGGGTCTCGCTATCTTGGAGAACCCTTCAATAAATCTGCGGTAATACCCCGCTAATCCAAGGAAACTTCTCACCTTCAGGATGACTTGGGTTGTTTCCAACCCATTACGGCTTCAACTTTGGTCGGATCTATCGCGACTCCTCCCGCCGACACAATATGTCCAAGGAATGCCATTTGACTTAGCCAAAATTCGACTTGCTAAATTTGGCATAAAGTCGATTCTCTCTGAGTTTTCCCAAAATTATTCTGAGATGATCCTCGTGTTCATCTTCATTCTTTGAATAAATGAGAATATCATCGATGAACACAACCACAAACTTATCCAAGAATTCCATGAACACTTTGTTCATCATATTCATGAAGTAAGTAGGGCGCTTTGTCAAACCGAACGACATCACTGCGGAATTCATACTGACCCATATCCGGTTGTGAATGCAGTCTTCGGGATATCTTCTGGTCTGATCTTCAGTTGGTGATAGCCAGATCTCAAGTCAATCTTCGAAAATACACTTGCTCCCTTTAATTGATCAAACAGATCATCGATCCTAGGTAGCGGGTACTTATTCTTGATCGTCACTTCATTAAGTGATCTGTAATCCACACACATTCTCATACTATTGTCTTTCTTCTTGACAAATAATACCGGCGCTCCCCAAGGTGATGAGCTTGGTCAGATATAACCTTTCTGCTTTTAGTTCCATTATCTGCTTTTTCATCTCGCCAACTCATTGGCCGGCATTCTCAGAGGGTCGCTGAGATTGGGGCGGTCCTCGACTAAGTCAATTATAAATACTACGCCCTCGTCGGTGGCATGCCGTAGTTCATCAGAAAACATCCGGAAATTCTTGTACCACCGGTATATCTTCAAGCTTTAACTCTTTCAAGCCGTTAGAACCGATCTTCCTCCCAGACTAGTCTTGGGCTTGAATTAATCGAGATTCCTTGCTCATTGGTAAGAGCAATAGACCTATTGGCACAATTTATTTGTCCTTGATTCTTGGCTAGCCGCCATTCCAAGGATTACATCCAAACCTTGAGAATGCAAAACTATCAAATCTGCTAGGAAGGTTACTCCTGATATTTCAAGGGTAAGGTTTGGGCAAAGATAATGGTTCTCATTTCGAGTCCGGGAGTGAATTATCATAGGATTATCTAAAGGAGAGATAGGTAACCCATGTTTTCCCACAAATTTATTGAAACAAAAGAGTGCGATGCTTCTAATCAAATAGAACTAATGTCGGTATCAATTGATTGGAAACGCATCAAGGACGACATCCGTGTCGCTTGAGCTTCCTCTCGCGTAACGTGGTTCACACGCCCTTCAGATAATCGGATCGCCGTTTTGATTGCCGCCTGGTCGAACTCGGTGTCGTTTAGCAGTGGTGCACCTTGCGCTTCTTAGGGCATCGGTTAGCATAATGCCCCGCCTCGCTGCAGGGAAACAAGTCACCCAATCGCTGATGAAATCGGATTCTTCGCCGAGACCGACCTCCAGCTTGAGTTGCTACTAAGCTCAAGTATTGGGGCGCCGTGTTGGTGCCGGAGCTCGAGTGGAAGATCAAATCCTCCACGCCGTGGTGGCCGAGGCCGTAAAGCGAGGCTTGGGTTGTCCTCCAAGATTGTACTTCGAAGCGCCATCCTCCGCTTATGTTCTCCATCCGCAGATGTTTGGCCTCCGGCGAAAAGCTTTATTCACTAACCGCTGGAAGTCGCAGTAGTCATTGGAGACCACTGGATCGAGATCTCATCGCTTAAACCATCCATGAACCTTTCTCGCTTTCTTCATCACTAGCCACATCTCGCCGGGGCATAACGAGCAAGTCGTTGAATTTGTGCAGTATTCACCCACCGGCGGTTGCCTTGTTTGAGCGCTGCGGAACTCTTTTCTTCTTTAGGGTCATTATCCTCTGAATATGTGCATGGCGGAAAGCCCGCACAAACTCCTCCCAAGAGATAGTCTCGCATCGAAGATGGGAGATGTTGTAGTTATCCCACCATTCTCGACGGGACCGTGAGTCGGTGAGAGGCAAACAGACTCTCTCACGATCAAGACATCGAGTGATATCCAGCTTTCTCCCGATAGCACGGATCCAGTCATCGGCATCCATCGGCTCAGGTCGCCGGAGAAAGTTTGCGGGCGATACGCATGAATTTCGCCATGGTCAATCTTTGTGCGTGGAGGTGGTGGTGGTGCTTGAGCCGGTGTCGCTGGTTGATGTTAATGGATCGAGCTAGCAGTGTCTATCGATGTAAATCGACACATCATCCGGCGCCAATCGTGCCCTTCACCGTGGAGGTGGTGGTTGCCGAACAGGTTTTCCCGGTAATCAAGGTTGATTTCCTTGGCTTTGAGCGCTACCATCACGGCATGCGTGTGGTAACCATCTCTGTGAAATCTTCTAAAGACTCGTAATAGAGTATAGAAATAAAGTTCTAAGGAATAATATTTTTAACAGCCCAAGAACAAACAAGCACAAGACAAAAGAACCAAATTTTGCCGAAAATAGTCCTTTTATTATTTTATTTTATTGTTTGATTATGGCTATCACAAGAGACATCGATAGCTCATAATTCGTGATCTAACGATCATATTATGAGATACGACTAAGGTGTAAGAGGGTATAACTGCCTCGCAAGTACTACCTCTCTCGCCTTTGTAGGTAGCCACTCTCTTCTTCGCAGCCTTTCAACCTTTTTCTCAAGATTCTAGCGTGCTATTCTCGAGTATTACATAGTTCATCCAGAGTGTTCCCATAGGCATAATCCATTGCCTTTGACAGTCCACTTGGTGAGTAAGCTCAGAGAGTCCTCATACTCAGCAGATCTAAAGGTGCTATCCAAATTTAGCCTGAATGTGCATGGGGTGGTAGTGAAACTCTGAGTCCTCAAAATAATTGTTGTAATATGGCGAGGCGACGGTTGCCTCTCCGCTGCATCCTCAAGTCCATCAACAAATTATCACGCCTCACCAAGCGCCAAGATGTGGTGGTTTGTGTTTGGTTGAAGGTTGGCGAGAGGATTACTTCAAGTCTCCAACGCCTTGGTTCCCCACTTTATACATGTACCCTTGATAAGTTGGTCTCGGTTGTAACCTAAGTGTTGCATCATCTTCCATAGAAGTGCAAAAAGTTGTCCCGCTAAAATTCCATGGGAAATCCGGGTTGGTTGTTCACCATCTACAATTTAAAGAATAAGATGAGTTGATAACCATTTTAAAAAGAAGTGTTGAGAAGACTCTTGAATAGACTCAAAATATGTTTAGTTTTTGAAAAATAAATCCTTAAGAAAATTCTAAGGCCATTTACTCACAATGATATGGCTCGATACCACTTTTGTCTAACCCGGAGCGAAGGATCCCGATTCTTCGTGGTTCATACATTAGTCCAGATAGCTAATGTACATAATCAAACAAAAGTGATAATCAAAACATATCACGATTTTATTAATATTTATTCAGAGTTTATTACAAAGGGCCCGAGGCCAAATAAAGTAAAACACAATGAAGCGTAATGATAGTAGTAGACCCAACGATTCGCCACAGTAATCGCTCTGGGCGCAGCCTTAGGCGCCAAGATCCTCACCGCCCCGGTAGATAACTTCTCCTAATAAAGATTATTCAAGAAGAGTGAGCACTACTACCGTGCTCGCAAGTTACACCCAATATGGAATTGATATGCATGCATAAGGTAGACAAAGGATATGGCAAGGTTATTTTATGTAGCGCAGCTTTTAATTTAAATAATCATATTAGATTTCAAAGCCATTTCATACAATAACCATTTTAAGTAACAATAGTTTATTGTGGATAACCTCCATAAAAGATGATGGATATCCTCCAATCACAATGGCTACCCGCCTAATTTTCCCACAAGACTATCCATCCCAAATTATCTGTTGAAATCACTTTTAAAACCAAAAACAAAACTAACTCGAGTGGCTTTGCTAGCATGTCCATGATCATGACGCGCTATTCAATAGTTTCTACTCCGCAGAGTTTGTACAACTTTACCCACACGAGATATTATACTTTGTGTCCGCCAATCCACGCTTCCTAAGGCGCAGACAGAGCAAACATCACAAGGTCGTTATAATGTTCTACCTCAAAGTACTTGTGCCCGCTTAAGGTTTCGCTTCCATTGACCGACTGGCCTCCTCAAAAACCCCTCTTGCGCCAGATGGGAAAAACTGCTCACCCGACACCCATACATACAACATAGCACCAATAACTAAGAGGTATTACAAATTATTAAGCTGTGTCCCGCCCATACAGACATGTGGTTGTACGATAAGGCATAACAAAATGCGCCAAAGACCGGTCCTCAATTGACTTAAGGCTATTCAATTTAAACCCTCGGTCTTAATCTTAACCAGACTAAGCCTGCATAAACCTCGCACCCACCATTCATCCTTTTCGCCAAGTCCAAACCTTTTTATTTTATTTCTATAAAACCATCTTTACAAATTCGCTATGGTAAAACAATACCATAGTTTTAATTTTCAAAGAAAGTTTATTGAGTTGGCTAAAATTCTCCCAAAAACATAAATCATGGTCTAAGTATTTATAAGCATTTGATTATTAAACATAATAATTTATCTAAAGTGACAAAGGAATGACATGGCAACATCCAAAATTTGGCATACAAGGATAATAGGAATAACTAATTATTTAAACAGAATTTGAAATACTTGAATAAAATTATGCATGCATTTAATAATTTAAAACTGAATTTAATTAACTTTAAAATAATAGGGCAAATGGTCAAAGTATAACTTGCCTTCAGTACCGAAAATCTAAGTCTTGAGAAGTATCAAATTCCTAATCGCACAAAGTCTAAACGTGAAAATAAGGCAAATCAAATAAAATTCAAATAAAACTCAGAAATACAAAATAAACCAAGTCTAAATATAATAATTTTATTTTATTGAGCTAGATAATCAAATTATAAAATTTTAGAAATTTGTTTCACTAAATTTGGAGTTAGGATTCAATTATTATGAATTTTACAAATTTTAACCTAAATTTGATATTTAAAAGAATTCTAAATTCTAAAACAGAACTAAAATGAACTCTAAATTGAATTATTATATTTTATTTAGTTAGACAATAATTTTCTAAAATTTTAGCAACTTGAATCATCTAATTTGGAGTTATAATGCAAAAGTTATGAATTTTACAAATTTTAAACTAAATGTTATTTAAACAATTTTCTCGAATTATTCTCCTAAAGGAAATTCTAATTATTGCGATGGTGACGCCAGCAATGATTTTCCGGAATTAAAATAATTTGAATTAACTTTCGACATGTAGGGCCTAAGTGTCATAGACTCGGCTCACATGGACCAAGTCCACGTAATCAAAGGCTCGTGGTGGCGCCGATTTGGCAGTGGTGATGTGGCACCCACGCAGGCGTGAGGTGGCGCCACTGTGGTGCTTACATGGCAGGGCCATGTCGGCGACGGTGCCTTGCGCTGAACCCGATGGTCTCCATGGCAAGGCTACACGGCACAATGGGCCGGTGATGGTACGAGGAGGAAGAGGTGACAAGGCGGTTCCGTGTTTCACCCAATCGCCGAGATGAGGACGAGGAGAAGCGGCGGTGGAGAGGAAAGCGCAGCGCTGTTCGTTTCAACGGCGACGACGAAGCTACGGTGACTCTCCGGCCGGGAAGGTGCGACGGGACGACGAGACAATGGCGACTCAAGGTGGGTTCGGGTGGCCGGAGAGCGCCATGCGCGGCACTCGACGACGGAAGCCTGGTGGTCGGGCGAGCTATTTCTCAAATTCGCGAGTATGGGGAGGAGAAAGGAAGTGGGTGGCGGTGGTGAGTTGGGGAGCTCGCGCACCGAGGCTCCTTTATAGGGCCGGGCAAAGCGAGAGACGGAGATCGTGGGTGGCATCAATGGCGCGGGCGGTGGGAGTTTAAAAGAGGTTAAAGAGAGGGAAAACGGCAGAGGAGCGCGGCGAGAGACGCTGGTTTGATTAAAGCACAAACGCGAGAAAAGGGAAGTAAAGCGCGTGTTAATGCTTGAGTGAAGCGCGGCCATGGCGGCGGTGGAAAGGCGACGCGCGAGGAAGACGGGAAGAGGAGAAGAAAGTGACAGAGCCATATGATCATGATCCAAGGGCTCGAGCAAACTGTGGCGTAGGCAGGTGGGACCGTTGGATTGAAATCCAACGGTGCCGAGAAGAGGAAGGCGCGTGGAGAGTGGGCGGCTTGGGCTGTGCACAGCGCGGAATAAATGGGCCGACCAAGTTTCGCCCAAACACTGTTTTGATTTTCTTTTTCATTTTCTATTTTAAATATTCAGATTTAATTCATTTCATTTTTAGAATATAGCAAAATAATTCCAAAAATTCTAGAAAAATTCTCATAAATTCTTAGAGACATTTTAGACTTAATAAAATTATTTCCAACTTAAACTTGATAATAGATTTTGTAGTTAAATTTATTTTAGCTTTAACTAATTAGGAAAAGTTTTAAAAATTTCAGAATTTCCACAAAAATAATTAAATTTTAAATTTTCTCCTAAATTTGAAAAATTGGGTGCCCATGGTTACAGTATATCCATGACTCATTGGCACTTCGAATCATGTACCGTCGACCGCCTAATATTGAACAAGGACCATCATGCTCAAGATAAGGCTATCACCCTGAGATCTTAGTATCGAGAGTGATGGGACCTACTAGTCCTCGCTAAACACTTCTTTGATCAATGCTCGTGTCAAATAAATGTTATCTTGCTACAAGAAATAAGTACGATCATTCTTCTTTCCAAGCAGAGACGCCGTATATCTAATTCACCGCAACATTTCTAGCTCGAACTGCACCATTCCGAGGAGTTCTACTGGTAACTCTCATCAGTTTATCGCATAAGAGGAGGACAATCTCGCCTACGAGTTTCTGGACGACCGGGCCTCGCTGGCTGGTGCGCCTGCCTCGGTTCAAGATCCAAGACTTCGCCCACATAGGCTGGGCTGACGCACCACCGCCCTCGGCGGCGGCCTCACGGGCTGGGCTCAAGGCCCAAGATTCGCCACTTTAGTTTCGGCTGACGATCACGGCCTCGGCTATGCCCCCGCCGGCTTACCTCGGCTGGTCCAAGACTTAAAGTACATAGGTTTTAATTTTGACGACCACTACCAAGGTTATATCAATGCATGGGCTCATGCTCAATAACTTCACCACATTGTGCTTCTTCCACACGCCATTCATTTCGGTTATTATGTTTCACAGGCTCGCCATTCAAGACTTCGCATTTGCTTTTCGCTTGACGTAAAGACCACGGGCCAAGGTTATGTTCACTTACGTTCGCGCCCAAGACTGGCCACTTAGGCTTTGCCGACACCGCTGCCTCAAGGCTATGCTCACTTACGCCTGCGCCCAAGACTTTCGGCTTTACTTAGGTTGCCGAGCACCGCCGCCTCGGCATGCTCGCTCGCCGCCGCCCAAGACTTTCGCTTACTTTTTGCCGCCGACGACCGCCGCTCAAGGTTATGCTCGCTCGGGCGGCTCAAGGCTCAAGACCTCATCTACATAGGCTTCGCTTCCAACATGCCTTCTCTCGGTGGAACGCCGACTCGACGGCCAGATCCACGCATTGGTTTACACAAAGCTAAGGCCGATGCGCCCGCCCGCCAGAAGGTCGTATTTATGGGCTTGGCCTTTGCGTCCATGACTTTTGCTCGTGACATGCTTTCGCTCGATGCACCCTACCGAGGGTTGTGCCTTAGTTGGTCCAGATTCAAGATTATCTTCGTGGATGGAGCAACAAAACCACCCCACACGGAAGGGCCAACGAGAAGCGCCAATTTAGTACCGCTTCACGGAGCACTCACACGATATGGAGTACAAAATAAGCATAAGTCTTTGGGCACCCACGCATCTACCTAGCCAAATTGGCTAAGTTACGGTGCTCTTTAAGATATTCTCATTTCCGTGGCTCAAGTACCGCACCGAGTCGATTTGGCAAACCTGCTACGTACATTCCGGTTGTTGAATTTGGCCAAGTTTGGCCACATATTCACAACAGGATATAAGACCTCGCATTTTCTTACTCCCCAAGGCCCTTGTGCACCCAAGGGCAGAGGGACTAGAATGTTGGGGACTCCTACCAACTCACCAAGACAAGCCCCTGCCCCGGCACCTTCGTGACGACTTCAGGGTCACGAGGGCCAGCAGAATACTTTCTGGCCGACATCGGCCACTCCATCTCCTCACAGGCCTCACAGGCCTCGACCGCACCTCTGGCGCCTGTGTACTTGGTGCCTTTGCGTGTCCTCACAGACTCAGGCGCCGCCTGTATGGCCCTCATGCCCGGCCTCAAGGCCTTCAAGCAGGCCCTCATGTCCGAGGTTCCTCACGCGACTCATGCCTTCGAGTGTGCCTCGCAGGTGCCTCACGCCTGGGGCGCTCAGCCTCACATCGCCTCACACCCGAAAGATTTACTCCTGGGCACTCCTTACAAGTGCCCAAGGGACAGGGGCTACACTATGAATCCAACCACCTCCTGCTGAAAATGATCTATACTGACGAAGTTCTGCACAAGGTGAGCCCCTTGCCTCGGGCGCTAGCCACCAACCCACTAGAAGTGGTTTGAGGCCTATTGATACTGCGACGCCACACGCGACGCATACGAGACATCCTGGCTATACTGTCCTGTGGCCCTCGTGGCCTCAAGGCCTTGACCCTCGCAGACCCTCGTGCTCCTGGCCCGTGACCCTCAGGCCTCGAGGCCTCACACCTGGGACCTCGGCTCAGGCCTCTGGGCCTCGGGACCTCGGCCTCATGCACCTCGTCTCGTGTCCTGGGCCTCAGGCCTGGACCTCGGCCTGAGGCCTCGAGGCCTGTGGCCTGACCTCGGTTCATGCCCCGAGGCTCAAGCCTGTGACTTAAGCGGCCAGGCTCGGCTCAGACTTCTTTCGTGCCCTCGAGGCTCAAGATTCGTGTGGCCCGGCCTCATACCTCACGCCGAGGCTCATGCTCCTCGGCCTCAAGATCGAGCCTCGTGGATATAACAACATGTCAATAGATTCAACGCGCCTATTCTATTCCACCCACAACTCAACACAAATCCAATATGAATCCTTTAGCATAAAAATTACATGTGGACGCTCAGACACTCTAATGCTTCCACGCCTCGGCACTCTAGCACTCAGACGCTACTAAGCGCCTTTACTAAACGCCACGAAAGCACCGCCCGGTGAAAATCACACACGCCTCGTGATTCCCATTCCAATCTCACATAAACTCAAAGCTCCCAAAATAATAATAAATAATAATAAACTCAAAGCTCCAAAAAGACCATCTCTTTCCTAACAGAAGATCCGTTTTGCACACTCAACCAAGGAGAGAAAGGCATTCCGATGGCGAGCTACCAAGAACGATGCCTACATCAGAGTGGAGATCCTAGTCATCGAAGCTTTTGTTTCACCCCACGGCGGTCAGGTAAGTGAGGCTGCGTTTCTTGACATCGCGCGATGGCGCCAGAGTAAGCACCACTCGTTCGGCGACGCGCGCACGGCACCTATCGCCGCCAAGCCGGGTACAGCAGAGTCTCGCCAGAAGTTACCGCGCCCGAGGCGCTATGGACGCGCCCACCGACGGTTTCACTCTTGCGCCTTTCCTCGCCTTCTGCTGTCTCCTCGCGCTTCGCGCCTCTATGGTTGCCGCAGACATCGCCGCTACCACGCGTTTGCAGAGGTGGTGGTGTCGCCGTCGCTGTCATTTCAAGGCCGGCCGTAACTGGGCAGGCTCGCTGCTGGCGCGCGGCGGCACAGTGGAGAGCACGGCGGCAAACCGAGGGGAGGAGCAGCTACCATCTGCAAGTGCTGGCTCATGGCGACGAGCTGAGGCGAACGGGCCAGCAGGCTGGCGGCACATGGCGACGGGAGCAGTTCGATTGTCGCGCTGGAGCCTCCATGCGCCAGGAGCCAAGGAGCAAGAACTGTGAGAGGAAGTAGTTGGGCAAGAAATGAAGATAAGAAGAAAAAAAGAAGTTGTCGGGCGCCACCATCACGTGATAGCACAAGCATGATAAAGAAGCAAAGAAGATGGGGAGCCAATATGGGCCACGGCAAATAGCCAAGAAAAGTGATGAAGAAAACAAAATATCCTTGCTCGCCTTTGATTCCTGACAAAAGCTGCCACCATCGCTAGAACACAAAGATGTCACAACCTCACCTACCAATCCTCGTCAAGAAAAACAAGAAAAACTAGAGAGAGAAGAAAGCTTGTTGCCTTGGATTCCACGAGACAACAAAAATATGGTGGCTTCATCGCCTTGAGACCAGAAAATATGGCGTCTACTAGCCTTGGATTCCTAAATGCATAATCGTGAGTATGTCTTACGTGAAAGAAAAGCAACGCCACTATCAGCTCAAGTACCAACATAGGATCCTCTATGTCCCTCAAATTAGTGTGGCCTTGGTTGGTATATATCTACATACATGCACAAAGGTATATAGCCTCACGGGAAATCAGTGGAGACGCGGCAGCCTCCCACTTCTGGACGCCATCACCATTCAACTCTATCTAACTCCCTTGAAATATATCAACCTACGCAAAGCACATTCAAGATCATTCGGCGCGTTCCCAAAACACTCAAGGGGGGGGCTAGTGTTGGAAGAATAATTCATCTATCACACTAATGGGGCCCACTTTAAGACTCTCACAGACGGGTCCAAGAAGTCGTAATGCCTCAAAGACTATTGTACTTCACTTGTACTCAAAGGATAGTCATCCCCAAAGGGTATTTTGGTCATTTGTACAAAGCTTGGAGCCTATAAATACCCCATGTATCTCCTCCTTTCAAGGATGGTGGCTCTTGAGCAATAAAGAAACATGTTCAAACCGGTGAGCCCCTCGGGCTCCCTCCCGAGGTAACCCCCGCTGGCTCACCGACAGAGTAGGCGGTCCTGACCTCGAACTTGTATAAACTCGTGGTCATTTTTTTACTCGGACGATGGGTCTGTCAGACTACCGACGCCCACCCCCTCACTCGGTTTGGTTTTTACCCCTACAACAATATATATATATATATATATATATATATATATGATATAATAAATATTAATTAATGTAACTTCACCTCCAAACAAGATTTTTTTCCACAAAACCGCTCTCTCTATATAATAAATATATATATGTATGTATGTATATATAGTTAAAGCAAATTTTTAGTATTTAAATGAAAAATGACATATAAACATGTAATTTATTTATGTCATGTAAGTGTATATACAAGATAAATATACTTGAGAAATTGATATCCGTGACGGTTCCATAATAGAACCGTCCGTGATAAGTCTCTTTATTAGTAGGAGCCCCACGCTAGGGTTTGCCGCCTAACTCGCAGGACTTCAAATACGCTAGGGTTTGCGCCGCCTCTAACTCGCACTCAGCGCATTTACTCCGCCTGCTCTCCCTCACTCGCCGCCGCACTTCGCCGCTGCCGCCAAGCAGTTGTGGCACCACTTTGCACCGCAAAGATCGTAAGATAGTCAGAGTGTTGTAAAGGTCGTGTCATGCCACAACCACGTGACGCCGCCACCTGTCGCTCAGCCGCCATGGCTTGGTTCTCCTGCCGCTCCCGCCGACTTCCCAAGTGGGCTTTGCTTTTCCCATCCTCCTCTATTCTCCTCTAGATCTAGTAATTAATGTCTTTTGTTGAGTTTGATTTTATGCTTGAGCCTTAAGTTGTGTCCTCGATGTTTGTGTGATTTATGCAAGGTGAAGGAGATGGATGAGGGTTGTGCTAGTGGTGGGGTCACGCCGTGGTTGCATTGCATCGAGGTATCACCCTACCTTACTCCGTGATGTAATGATGTTAATAGTCTTATGTCAAATTGAATTGATAATTAGTTCATATTAATAGTCCCCTTGCTCGTGATGTAATGATGTTAATAGTCTTATGCTGAAATTGAATTGATAATTAGTTCATATTAATAGTCCCTTGCTCTATGATGTAAACCGAGGGCTATTGGTGTATGTGCATTCTGCATCTTGCTTAGTTCATGCTATGTTCAGATTGACAAAATGAACGGGCAAAATGGTGGGTTTGGTTAATGCTCTTTGATGGGTACTAAGTTATTGATGTGTTCTTGTGCTTGGTTAGCTTACATGGGATCGATGTGGTTCTGATGGGGCTTGGCCAATTAAATTTTCATATTTGTGTCCTGTGTCAAGTTCTCCTCCTAATGCCCTGTGCACGTGACACGCCCCACCATTCTATTCCTCATATCTTCTATAAAACCTCCAGTCAAGTTTTTAAAACCGGTTATATATATATATATATATATATATATATATATATATATATATATATATATATATATATATATATATATATATATACACGGCAACCTTCATCGAGCCCTTGCAGATTCAAGAAGTAGGGGTCAAGGAAGGCCAGGATATTACAATTACCTCATGTCGCCGATAGGTAATTGACTTGACATCAAGAAATGGTCGGTTGTCGATATATTTAGTTATTGGTTGGTTGTCGATACATGAAGCTATTTCATATCGCGAACCAGCCCATTTCTTGATGTCCAAATTCAATTACCTATCGACGCATATCTAGGTAATTATATGTCCATTTTCTTGCGCCTCACTTCATGAATTTTGTGGCTCAAGGAGAGGTTACCCGGCACTGTGTCATCCTCCTCACGAATCTCCAAGTTAGACTAAATGATGATATATATATATATATATATATATATATATATATATATATATATATATATATATATATATATATATATATATATATATATATACGCCGGTTTTAAAGGCACAAGTAGCCATTAGGATGTTTTTATTATAGATCACGGTTCGTGTTACTTAACCGTCTGTGATAGATATTTATCATGCATTTGCTCAACACGTAACCGCTCGGATAGATATTATCACGCATGCTTCAACATGAACCGCCTGGATAGTCATATATCACGATGGTTCCAACACAACCGCCCGTGCAGTCATATATCACAAACAGCTTCGAAGTTAATAACCGCCTGGATAGCATGCATCATGCAGTTCGAAAACTGGGTTCGTGATGATCATGTCATCATCGACGATAAACTCAGACGGCTCACGAAACCGCTCGCGGATGACGCTTGAACCATCTGCGAAGGCCTTTTTCAGTAGTGTGATCAAACATAATTGAAGATGTAACATGAAGTTATCGAGTTGGTTGTCGATACATGAAGCCACTTGGCTTCATATATCGCAAGAATCACCATTTCTTGATGTCCACCAATTACCTATCGATGACATCTAGGTAATTGTATGTCCACACGCCTTTCTCTTAAAATTTCACTTCATGAATTTGCAGGCTCGAGGAGAGGTTACCCGTGGCACGTGGTCATCCTCCTCACGCACTTCTCGAAAAGTGGCCGGAGACTACAATGATGTATAATATATATATATATATATATATATATATATATATATAGCCGGTTTAAAGGCACAAGTAGCCATTGCTAGGATAAGTTTTATTGAGATATCATATTTCGTGTTACGAACCGCTCGGATAGATAGTTATCACGACCGCTCTAACACGTAACCGCCTCGGATAGACATTTATATCATGACGCTCAACACGAACCGCCCGTGATAGACATTTATCATGCATAGCTCAACATGAACCGTGTAATAGTCATATATCATGATGGTTTCAACACGAACCGCTGGTAAGTAGTCATATATCACAAACAGCCTGAAGTTAATAACCGCTCAGATAGCATGCATCACGCACTTGTTCGAAACCATCTCGATGACCTCATGTCATCAATGACCCATAAACTCAGACGGCCACGAAACCGTCTGTGATGACGCTTTTGAACCATCTCGGAAGGCCTTTTTCAGAGTAGTGATCAAACATAATTGAAGATGTAACTTGCCTGCTTAATTAATTGTTGTTATGAAACGACGACGAGAAATCTAGCTCAAGTCGCTTAAATCTATACGGAAAATCTAGCCAAATTCAAACAAAATTCAAAAAAATCAAATAAACTCTAAATTAAATAATTGAGATTCTAGTAGATATATATTGAATTTATATGAATTTATAAATTTGAATCACTTAAATCAAGCTCATATGAAGGAGAATAGGCTCTGGAAGATTGAATTTCACATGAAATGATAGAATTGGAAATTCAGAATTTATGGAATTATTTGTCTAAAGAAAATAATTTATTATGCTAGCATGACATCAAGAAGGGATTTAATTTTTCCAATTTATTTATTTTCTAAAGAAAAGGAAATGAAGTCACTAATGTGTAGGCTCTGCCCATGGACCAAGTCTGACGAGAGCGCTACCGTCCACAATGGACCAGCGTATGAATAGTGCCACGCTCCACGGTGCACATGTGGCGCCGACGATGATGGTGCAAATTTACATGGCGCATATGTGGTGGCTACACGTGGCAACCTCAGAGGCTCAGATACGGTAAAGACGGAACCAAGGTTCCTAACGGCGCCAGAGTGGTCGAGGTGTGGTATGCATCATTGGAGGAGAAGACGAGGAGTATGGTGGTCACCTCCAAGCGGCTAGGCGCGAAGGATGGCTGTATGCAGTAGAGAGAGGTGGAGGCACCCTGCCGACGGCAAGCGAGGCGATTCCAAGGATGAGGAGGAGAGCACGGTAGAACACTTAAGAGGCAATGCCGATGTGAGGACGATGATGGCGCAAAAGGTGGCAAAGATCTTGAGGCCAGCGACGAGGAAAAGGGCGACATGCATAAGGGAAAGGAAGAGGGAGATGAGATTTCAGGTGAGATGAGGGGGGTAGAGGCAACCCGGCACCTTTTTATAGGGCAAGGATAGGAGCAAAGAGGAGATCGTGCAAGTGAGAATTTGCGCGGGTGCATGAATTTGATTAAGTAGGGGTTTGAATGCATTTGATTGCGCGAGAAAAAGGGGGACACTACTACAAAACAAAAAAGTAGACACCTTATCACACAGACGGTGTTCAAAAGGAATCGTTGGTGGTTGTTCACAGATTAGTATTTGTATGTTACTATCACAAACGGTTCTTATTATTAACCGTCAGGATAGCACTTCATCACATAGTTTTTAATAGAACCGCTCATGATAATTCACAGACGCATTCTTAAAAAGAGCCGTTTATGATAATTCCGTAGATCATGACGGCTCTATCAAAGACCGTCATGAATTATCGTGATATGGTTCTATTAAAAATCGTCTGCGGATAGGTGATTGCCAGATGGTTCGTAATAAGAACCATCTGTGATAGGCTGGCATTACAAATACCTGGTCCCGACAGACCCCCCACCGATTCCCATTTGAGCCACTCCCAGGTCCTCCCCCATTGCGCCGAGAGAGGAGAAGGAAGGAGGAAGGAGGAAGGAGGAGAAGGAAAGGAGGAAGGGAGGAGAAAGAGAAGGAGAGGATTCTCGAGGGATATTTGGTATTTTCGTCGTGAGCTCCAAGGGTAACGATCTATAACTCTTTATGTTTGCTATAAGTTAATCGCTAATCAATTTAAGTATGTTTGGTCAATAGGAAGAGTACGTGACTTATGTTTATTAATCTAATTTGACACTAATTTGTTATATGCATATGTAGCATAGATGGACAAAATTGATGTACAAGCAGAACCATGTGAGTCAAGAGTACATTAATGGCGGTTTGCTTAGAAGAGTCACGAGCAAGATATGTTGAAGCAGGGATAAAATTTATGTAATCGTCCATGCATTGAATGCGTAATCAAGATGTTTAATAACCGGCGCAGATCAAGCACTTGATTCAAGGGGTTTCAAAAAGGTATACATGTTGGACCACTACGGTGAATGAGCAGATTATACAAGAAGTTAATAATGATGACATCGGAGGAAGAACGATATGCCGATGTGGATCTGCTTTTGATGAGGTTGGGTCGACGATGACAATTGGACTGACATGCGACATGTAAGAGAACTACAATGAGAGAGAGTTTTGTAAATTGAGGGCTTAATGGAGAACTCGATGAGGCCTTTATTCTAGCCGCAGTCGAATACACAAGGTTGTCAATCGTTTGAACTGAAATTGAAGGCAAGCAATGGTTGGTCCGACAAGAGTTTCACAAGCGTTGTTAGGTCTCTCCTAGCTGACATCCTTCTAGAGGAAAACGCCTTGCCCAACACTACCTACCGCAAAGAAGGTTCTTTGTCCATTGGGAATGGAAGTAGAAAGAATACATGCATGTCCGAACGATTATATCCTCAACAGAAGAGTATGCAGACATGCATGTATGTCCTGTAGCAAAGCATCCCGATACAAGAGTAAGAATAGTAATAAGGTGAAGCAAGGACCTCTCGCCAAGATGTTGTGGTATTTCTATGATCCCACATTTGAAGCATTTATTTGCGAACCCAAAGGAGGCAAGATTGCCGAAAGGCACTCGAGGAGCGTAAGAAAGATAAAAAGCTAAGACACCGCCGATTTTGCCAAAGGAGAAACTTCGACGAGTCAAGAGTTCGTGCGGAACCGAGGAACACAAGGTTAGAGTTGAGTACAGATGGAATGAATCCGGTAACATGAGCAATGACATAGCACCGCCCATTAATCTATGTATGTACAACCTTCCTCCTTGGTCAGGTATAAAGCGGAAGTACATTTTGATGTCATTACTTATCCAAAATAAGCAACCTAGGAATGATATTGATATGTACCTAGCACCATTGTCGAAAGATCTTTGACACTGTGGAACGAGGGTACAAGTATGGGATGATAAACGAGAGAACTTCACTTTAAGCACCATGTTGTTCTGCACCATCAATGATTTTCTTGCCGCTGATAACCTCGGTCTTCAGACATAAAGGAGCTAAAGCCCCGTCCGCATCGCTAGATGGTAACGGAGAGTGTATGGTCAACAACTCTGCGTAAACTCGTATATGTGTCACCGTAGGTTCCTTCCCGTGATTCACCTATACCGCAAGATGAAGAATCAATTCGATGTAAATAAGGAGGACGGTTCACCAAGGGCTTTTAGAGGGAAAGAGATCTATGATATGGTTAAGGATATCGATGTTGTGCTTGGGAAGGACGAATTAAGAACCCGTAAGAGCATCCGAAGAAGAGGTCAATTTTTGGGACTTGCCTTATTGGGAGCACTTAGAAGTTCGCAAATTGTGACATGACAAGGATACCACATAAATGGGTACACATTTTATACAATGTACCAAGATAGGAAGAGCACGCCTGCAAGTGTCCGGATAGATGTGTTTCACTTAGCCCACCACCGCCACGGGTTGAACTCCTACTATGGGTTCATAGAGGAGATTTGGGAGCTCACCACGCACTTTCAAGATCCCCTGCTTCGATGCCATTGGGTTAAACTTCCGCAGGGTGAAGGCCGATAAGTATAGCGCACTACTATAGACCTCAAACGTGTCGGATACAAGGACTAACTGTTCAAGTTTTTATGTACTGCACTGCAAATAAGAACCCATATGTAGTTCTTGCGGAAAAGAAGGATTGTCGGAGTTGAGAATGTCGTGATGAGGAAGAGTACAATCAATTGAAGTTGCTCTTTCGGAGACGACATCGCTCGAGGAAGAACCCAATGAGGAAGCTAGCTATATGCGGTCGATCATCATGAAGGGCTATATTTTAATTAAGAATTTACTCCATTGTAATTTATTCCATAACGTGAGACATGTCAATGTGGACTTGCCATGTGTTATGGACAAGAAAGGAGTCCTTTTGGTGCTCGAGAGGATGGGGGTGGTCTTCAAGGATACGGTAGGCTACGACAAAGAATAATCTCAAAATTTCTACCAGAAACCAGAAGCCAAGCAAGTAGATGATCACAGACGTTACCACTATACGCCAGAGTGTCGGAAGAAGGCCGAGCACTGTCCGACGAAGAGCGATCGACGTAATGTCGAGTCGATCGTTCAACGCTAAGCACGTTGATGATGGTCAATCGATTGTCTAGCATCCTCGCGAAGTCGATCGCCTCTCCAAAGACTCTCCAGTAGCCTTAAGTAAGATCACGGATCGCCCTCAAGTGCAACAATGTAGAAGTGCCTCTATGATATCCACACGCCCAGGAAGGAACAACCAGACGACGGTGTTAGTACCAAGTCAAGACGCAAGAAGGTTTCAAGAAGATGGCACTAGGGTTTCGGGAGAGCAACTTACGCCAACTCTTTTGTCCCAATAGCCTCATGCATCTCCTTATATAGTGCCCGTGACGGATCCTATCCCAACACGCTTTACGAATCGATCCGAGACGGGTTTGTTCCAACCTGCGTGTGACTGTTAGGTTCATGCGTAGTTCCAGACTCAAACTTTTCGACCACGAGTCATAGCGGTTCCTAGCGGTGACATAACGATTCCCTAATCACACACAAATTATATCTGACTAACTTAATGCAATATGATCTACGCACTGTGTCCTCATCACTTATGACCGTGTCCTATCTCTATAATGACATCAGCTTTGTATTTGGTCATGACCAGCTCAGAATTCTTACGACTTGGTTTTGACCACTCAGTGATTACGCTCACCGCCTACGACCAGCTCAGATTCCACACCATTCCAGAATCGGGTCGTAACTAAGTGACCTACTCATGTATTCTCCCTTGCCTCACGATATCCGTTGAACCTGTGATGTTGTGTCATCCATGGACCTGCTCAATTTTTTCGACGAAAGTATCGATAATTCCACGGGTCGAACTCTTCACCACAAAGTGGCATGACCATGCACTTTATTTATCCGACCACTTTGAGGCCCGTAGATATCTCTCCGCTATGTTAGGAGGGGCAATCCCATATCCCATCAAATACATCCTCTCGCATGTTTTATAGCATACCCAAAGCTACCTTTATAACTACCTGGGGCCATTTAGTAGCATTTGGCAACCCCCTAAGAGTGCTATTACACATGGGAAACCATTCTATCTCGTGTCTAAGGATTATACATCATCATTGCTTGAGACCAACTAATGACACACGTAATCATAACAATCTCAATAGTGTCTCAAGGTGGGTCTTATCCAACACCATATTCTCTAACATGTGTCCACATTATCGATTCGACATCTCTATATCTATGACGTGGGAAACATGGTCATCAATCAATATGTGTTGGTCGAGAGTCACTAGTGCTCACCGCTGACTTTTAATTAAGGATATCTTTTTGGTAGCGATCGTAATAATTCTTAATATAACAAATTAGAGAGAATATTATTCAGAGAGGGAATT